>SJYA01000205.1:1724566-1769206 GCA_006410615.1 Neotragus moschatus
AGTCCAAGGGACTCCCAAGAGTCTTCTCTAACACCACAGTTTGAAAGCATCAAGTTCTTTGACACTCAGCTTTCTTTGTGGTCCAACTCTCACAGCCACACATGACTACTGGAAAAACCATAGCTTTGTCTAGATGGACCTTTGTCGGCAGAGTAATGTTGCTGCTTTTTAATATGCTGTCTTTATTGGTCATAGCTTTTCTTGCAAGGAGCAAGTGTCTTAATTTCATAGCTGCAATCACCAACTGCAGTGATTTTCGAGCCCAAGAAAATAAAGTCTCTCACTGTTTCCGTTGTTTCCCCATCTATTTGCCATGAAGTGATAGGACCTGACGCCGTGATCTTAGTTTTTTGAATATTGAGTTTTAAGCTGCTTAATTTGAGAATAATTTGTTACAAAACATTAGATACCTAATGCAATATTTTAAACTAATCTAATCTGTGAAGTTCATTCTTCTGCCATAGTAATAAAATGAGAAGTGGGAACTGATCTAAGTTGGTGCATTCAGGGTGATTTTCAGAATTCCTAGTGGGGATTCCAGTACATGGAGAGTCTTCTATGTCCCAGATGGTAAAATATGCAGGTGTAAATGTTGGAGCAATTCTGTCCGGATGAGAAATCCACCTGGAGGACAAAGCTGTCATTCTTAAGAAGGTAGAACAGAAAGAATCATGGAGAGGTACACAGAACCATAATTTAAAAAACAAAAAAGCTTGCATTTAGCTTATGCAAGCCAACCAAACCCTTTTGTTGTTTAAACTGATTTGGTTTGGGATTCCTGTCAACTTGATAACAAAAAAAGAAAAAAAATCTCAGTGTATACACAGGCAAAGACAAGACCATGTCTCTAAACCTTAACAAGCATCTTCGCTTATACCTTATTATTACAGCAGAAAGAATAGTCTTGTAAAACATCCTGAGTCTCTGGATCTCAAACATCTGGTCAGAGGGTTTGACAACCTGATTAGCTCATCTTTCCCTTCCTCTGGATTAGACTGTCTTGAGGCTTGCTTCTTGACAGAAGAATTCCTTTCAATGAAACACTGTTGTTCACCCCCATGTAAGTTGTGTCCTGAGTAGAAAATCTTGCTTCTGAATTCCACTCTCTAATTCAGACAGCATGTCTAGATCATAGCTTCCTTTGAGGGGCCAAGTCTGAACTCAGGTCTGTTCTACAGGTCCATTCACCCTGACAATCCCTTTTCTTTTCTCTGTGGTGGTTGCTACTGAAGTTCCAGGTGCAGTATAGCTTTTCACTGGCTCACTCACAGACACACACACACACACACACACACACACACACACATATATATTTCCAGTTTTATTGAGATACAAATAACATACAACTCCCTATAAATTTTAAGTATAGCATAATGACCTGACTTTAATTCATCATGAAACAGTTACAGAGTTTGGAGACCTGCTTCTGCTCCACTCTTTTTGGCAGGCCCTAGCTCTGATCACTTCAGGTCTTCATGATATGAGCCTATCCACTGGCTTCCCAGTGTCTTCAAGACACAGCTGCTGACTGCCTACAGATGAGTGGTCAGGGAGAGGAAAAGAGATAGTGTGCTTTCAGGAAAAAAGCGGCAATCATTCTTATAACCTAATCTCGAAACCACTCTCAATTCTGCCACATTTTATCAGCCACACAGACCTGTAAAAAGTAAGAGGGAACTACACAGGATATAAATACCAGGAGCAAGGAGAAAATTGAGGGCTTATTGGAGTCTGGCTACCACAATCATACTCAGCACTCTGCAGCCAGGAGCAGCATTAGCTTCTATAGCACCATGCAGGAATCTAAGATAATTAAATCTCACTGTGTTCCCATGAAACTCTAATTCTAATGCATTGTAAGTTCCACAATAAACTGGTGTCTGTGAACAGAAGGGTTCAAGCAACAAAATTAGCATGTTTCTTTGGGGATACTAAAATTCTTTTTAAACAAAACATTCCGTAGGCCCTGTTTTCTACGAAATTTTCTTTGGCAAAATTTAATTGGACATTTGGAGAACATTTTCACTTTGATTTCCCCATTAATCCTAATATACTATATACTCCTTGATTAGTCAACAAGTGTGACTTGAATGTTCTCAGTGGAGAAATTCACACTGGAATAGTAGTTTTGAGTCTCTAGTTCACATGCCAAGTTTCACTATTTGATAGGTTTCAGCTAATGTGTGACTAAATTCTTAAAGGAAGATAATTTATGCCTATAATTTAAAATCCTAGGCATCATCAATTTTGCAAAAGGTCACAGGATGGAAAGATTGTTGCATGGAAGTAATAATGATATATATTATCTTGCTTTCTATCACACTCTAAGTTTCACTATGCACTTTTATATCCATTGTCAAATACAAACATTTGTAGTTACCAGGGCAGAATGTATTACCCCATCATAAAACAAAGAAGAAAAGGAACTTTTCTTTCAGAATGAAAAATTCATCTTCCTACTCAAAAGGAAGCAGGATATGAAAGATAGTCTTCACTTAAATAAGATTAAAAAATAACTCAGGATTTCAAATCTTGTGTTGAACACTTTGTATGTTTTCATTTATCTTGTTCCTTGAACACTCCCACATCCTGCCCTAGAGCAATTTTAAGGTTTTTGCAATCCTCAAACATTCTTATTTTTAGAGGCCCCAGCTCATGTCGTATCAAATATAATGGAAGCTGTGGTATGTTGCCCAAACCTTCTTGAAAAATAAAGCATTCACTCCCTTAAGATTCTGGGAGTGCTGGACACTGGTGAATCATAGCTAACTAATCCCCTCTTTCAGTTATAGGGAGCTCCTAACCAAACACAAACTCCTTCCAGGGAAGCAGCTCACATCTTGGGATATAGGGAAACAAATTAATGGGCCCTTTCCTTAGTTTGGGACAATCTAGGCATCCAAAGTTAAGAGTTCCCTATAGGATTAGCCAAATCTTTGCTGCAACTACATCACAGTTCAACTTCTCCTTCTGTCCAATCTTCTCTCCTCATTGCTTACAGAGATCTTCCAGTGAGTATTTCTTAGTAAACTGATTTCTAGTCTCCATCTTGGAACCATTGTTTGTGGGGAACTTAAGACTGTTAGTATTCAGAGTGGGACTAAGACAGATTTTGACAATGGGACTTTAGAAGCCAGATTGCCTGCTGATGGACTAAGTATAGTCTTCGGTATACTACATTAGTGAAATGGTTAAAACTTTCACTGGTAATTAACTTGGATGGCATAACACTGGAATGGAATACCCTGATGGTACAATCTACCACACATTTGTTGAAAGACAACTAAAAGCCAAAGGTCATTATTTATTTAAATGATCAACTTAAAGTATACAGCAGCTGCAATATATAAAGAGATTCTTATCTCTTATAGCTGGAAGACTGATACAGTAAGAGCAATCCAGTACTCAAGAGCACCAAAGAGTGAACTGCTGACTAGTGAGTGTTCCATGCCAAGATCAGGGCCCTCCTTGGGATGGAGTATGAGCCTTAGACTTGAAATGGAAATAACTAAGTTGGTGTACTTGAAAAACTCAACTCCCCAACCTGAATCCTCTGGACTTGTAAGAGTAGCCACTCCTCCAAGTTAAAAGCTTAGTTTACCCCCTATTTAAGAACCATGTAGAGATTTTTGCCTTGCAAAGCAACATATGCCCTGTCTACCTTTGAATATTACCAAGGTTTCTCCTCTAGACCAATAATGCCAACATAATTTGGTTGGGAAGAACTGGGTCTCAAAAGGGAGGAATGAGACACAATGCTGAAAGAAATTGCTAGATTTATTCAAAGTACAGGATGGGAGCTGGAGTTGAAAGAGTAGGTAGAGGACAAAGCCCTAAGGGCGCAGAATGAAAGAGAGTGGGCAGAACTCAATGCTCGATTGATATGGGATCACCGTTCTTTGATACAAGATTTAATTCTTTGTCAGGTTTTCTAGAAAACAATACTGATAAGCTTCTAGGATGGCTCTAGGAAGCTTGAGGAAAGAAATGGCTCATTATTAGATGAAGTGAAAATATGAGAACTCTCACGAAGGATGGTGGCAGGAGATATCAAATGGTTCAAAGACGTGAGCATGCCAGAATAGTTATACTACCTCAGTCTGGAAGCCCACCACCCAACTATTTTCTATGGAGAAGCCCAAAAGATGCTCCATTTACCAAAAATACTAAGGAATGAGTGAGGCATCAGCACGGTTGAAAAGATCAGTCACAGCTCTCATTAGCAGATCAGAACTGACGACAGGAGAGGCCGTTACAGGATAATGAGGATTTCCAAAAGAACACAGGCCAGTGGTGGCGACTGACCATCTGAGGCAAAGTGATCATTGTTGCAAAGCTCAAAGCGGCAGCCAGAGGAAATGAGAGATGAGATGAGCACACCTACAAACATGATTAACAGACCATAGTGTTCTCAGGAGCAAGATAGTTGGGTTGTCAAAAGAGTGCTGCTTAATTTACACAATCAAATCATGGATGAAGAAATAGGGGCTGGGGGCAACTGTCCAATAAAAGTCTTAGTTTCCAGATCTGAGCCAGTTCTCAAGACCAAAAACCATTGGCTAAAGGAAAGAAATGAGAGACAAGGCCCCAGTGAGAACATCTAAAAAACATCCAGGGGAATTTTGAAGGACTTTCTGGTGCATGCCATTCTAAGCCAAAGTTAGTCACTCGATCATGTCTAACTCTTTGCGACCCCATGGACTGTAGCCCATCAAGTTCCTCTGTCCATGGAATTCTCTACGCAAGTATACTGGAGTAGGTAGCCATTTCTTTCTCCAGGAGATCTTCCCAATCCAGGAACTGAACCTGGTTCACCTGCCTTGCAGGTGGATTCTTTACTGTCTGAGCCACTAGNGAAAGTTAGTCACTCGATCATGTCTAACTCTTTGCGACCCCATGGACTGTAGCCCATCAAGTTCCTCTGTCCATGGAATTCTCTACGCAAGTATACTGGAGTAGGTAGCCATTTCTTTCTCCAGGAGATCTTCCCAATCCAGGAACTGAACCTGGTTCACCTGCCTTGCAGGTGGATTCTTTACTGTCTGAGCCACTAGGGAAGCCCATAACTTTCTAAGACTTCTCTGAAATAAACAAACAAACAAAAAACACTGAGCAGCCTTCTTTGAAGGCAACATACTTCCTCATTTACCAAATGATTTGCAAGGCTGCCAGACTTGAATGGGCCCAGATCATAAAGAATTCTGTTATTTAGACAGCAGTGAAGGTAAGCTTATCACCTGAGTCATATGAACAAGCAAACTCTAGTGTTATTAGAAGTATGACAAGTTCCAAAAAGAGAATAACATATAAATACCCAGATTTATGAAGCCAGTTCTNAGGCTGCCAGACTTGAATGGGCCCAGATCATAAAGAATTCTGTTATTTAGACAGCAGTGAAGGTAAGCTTATCACCTGAGTCATATGAACAAGCAAACTCTAGTGTTATTAGAAGTATGACAAGTTCCAAAAAGAGAATAACATATAAATACCCAGATTTATGAAGCCAGTTCTTGTAAAAGGCCATGCAAGTAAACACCTTTTGGAGAATAGTCCTTATGTGCTACTGGGGCCTGGTAGAGAAAGAATATCTATCTATGGGACAACAAAAAGACAACTGACCAGAGCAACCCATCATGAACTATATCTTAGCAGAACTGCAGAGTCATAATACCAGGAATATGTACAGTAATTTTATTGTTAGACCGAAGAGGCACATCCAAGATGGCATGAACAGGGTCAGAGCTAGGTGGCCTAGACTCCCAAGCCATACAGTTGTAGAGTACTGGCACCTGTCTTTGAGTCAAAACTTTGTTCACATGGAGGCTTCTTACATCTGGCTGGATTAAGTAAGAGGAAAACAGGACAAACTTCCATCACAGATAGTTTGACTCAACATGTGGTAAGAATGAAAATGGGCCACTTCACATTGTAGCCTTGTTCAGGGCAACACTAAAAACAGCACTGAGGAGAAATCCTTCTATGGGCAGACCGTCGGGTAGTTCAAGTAATCATTCACTATGGGTGATAAGAGAAATATTTCTTAGTAAGATTATACATAAACTCAAGAACAATAGCAAATAGTTGGCCAGGAGACTGGAAGAAACTTAGATTGGGGAAAAGAGGTCTAGGGACGGGTCTATGGGGCTGGGCACAAAGTGTGATTCTTGGATCATCTGTTACTGTGCACCAGAAAATATCTATCATGAAAGAGGCAATAAAAAAACCAAACAGGAAGTTAACATCAGTTAGGAAGTATAACTTGTTTCCAGCAATAGCCTCAACTCAAGACTTGGAGAAATCTAACTGACCAGCATATCACTCTAAATTCAGAGGAGAGAAACAAAACAAAGAAAAATTATACTGTAGTCTGCACTTTTATTCACAATATCTGAAGTATAGATAAAAACATAATTAAAAAGTATGAGACAGTCAATGAAGTAGAAACTTGTGACAGATAATAGAAAGAAAATATAGACTATAGGCACAGTCTAACAAATGACTCAAACCTATTTATTGGAAGTAGCAAGGATTTTAAAAGAATAATTATAAATATGATAAAGCATTTATAGGTAAAGATAGATANATAGTAAATAAGTTTTCAGTAATGTTCTGGTTTTTAAATATTTTCCAAAAGAAGGGTCATAATATCTTCCATTCAGGTAAATTTACCAACTAAATTGAACTAAATTTCAATAACTACTGAAGCCTTTCCAAGAATGACAACTGGGAGAAATACACTTGATCTGTAGCAGAGTTTGATTTAACTGAAAGATTACATTCTTTGAATTTCAATTTAGACAGGCCAATAACAATACAATCTTGACTTCTTAAAAGTCTCAAACAATAGACTTATGTATGAATTTCTCAGGAAAAATTCACTGCAGAGACTAATTATGACACCCTGGGAATAAGCATCTAGCTCTCATCTCAAAATCTCACCCAATTTACAATCCTCTTGCAAGTGGTGGTGTCTCTGGAGATGCTCTGACTTTCCAATCCACCTTTTGTGTGTGCTGCAGAATTTATAGAGTGAGTTTCTCTGACTGATCCATCTTTTCTGTACTCAGGAGGGATTTGTCAGATTTTTATTCTACTTACATATTCAGTTACATGCAGCACTTCTTGAAAGTTGCTGAACTGGAGAAATGAGTGCCTTGGTGGTTAGATATTCTTCTTACATTTTGAGAGAAAATTTGCTTTATAAAATATATTTTATTTCTGGTTTATCTTTATAGCATCTCTCAGTGGCCCTTATTATGATATAAAATTCACAGTCATACTCTGAGCTTACAAAAGAGGAGTTTGAAACAAGAAGAAAATAATTTTTTCCCATATCACCAAGAAAAAAATACATTCAATCTCATTTGTGAAAGAAATGGAAAGATGAGGGAACTGAGGGAACAGAAATCAAAATTTCAGATACCTACTATTTTATACTTCTTATTCCTCAACATGTATAAGTATGTTTAGAATCCCAATCTGCAACTATGTATTGAACATTTACTAATAATACTAACAGGACTACGTGCTACTCCCTATAACCTGGAGAAGAAGTAAAATAAGCAACTTCTCCCCTCAAGGAATTTAAAGGTTGTGGCAGAGAGAGAGAACTAATGCTAATATGAGTTAAAAGTATGAAAAGAGCCATGAGACTAGTTACAGTGCCATGGGATAAATTAGAAAGAAATGTAAGTGACAGGAAGACTCAAAGATGGTTCTAGACAGGTTAAGATGTTTGAATTGGAGTTTAAAGGAAGAGATTTATGAATGATAAGAAAGAGAAAGACTTGAAATCTAAGCTGACAAAAAACCATGGGTAAAGCACCAAAGTCAGAAAATAAAAACGCAATCTATGTCCAAAGGGTGTAGGGTGTGGTGTAGGAGTCCTTTTACTTTAAGGGTAGTGCTAAGAAATTGGACTTCAGCTTTGGGGATATCAGAGGCCCTTAAAGATCATGTTTAAAATGTAGAAAGATTACTCTATAACAAAGTAAACTGTGGAAGAATAACTGAGATGAGGATAGAAAAGATAAATAAAATAAAAACAAGGAGAAGAATTAAGACTGCTTTAGTCCTTGCCAAAATAGAGACTGCAGATTAATGGAAGTTCTAGCCTAAGAAATTAGGTAAGAAAAAGAAATAAAGGGCAACCAAATTGGAAAGGAGGAAGTAAAAAGTATCTCTGTTTGCAGATGATTTGATCTTTCATGTAGAAAATCCTAATGATTTCACACATACACACATATATACATATAACCTGTTAAAACTAAAATGATCTCACCATAGTAATAGGACACAAAGTCAATGGAAAAAATGCATTTCTATAAAATAGTAATGAACAATCTAAAAATAAAATCACAAAAACAAACCCATTTGTAATAGCATCAAAATAAATAAAATATTTAGCAATTAACTTAGCCAAGGAATAAAGTACTAGTATAATGAAAACAAGAAAAGATTGCTAAAATAAAGAAGGTAAAATACTAAGACATAATGTTACTATTAAAAAGGCACAAATAAATGGAAACACATCACATATTCATGGATTAGAAGATTTAATATGGTTAAAATGTCAATTCCCAAAGCAATCAATAGATTCAATATTATCCCTATCAATATCCCAATGATGGTTTTTGTAAAAATATATCCTAAAATAGAATATCAATGGACTCTAAATAGCCAAAACAATTATGAAAAAAAAAGAATAAAACTGAAGGACACACACTTCTGAATTCAAAACTTACTATAAAACTACAGTAATCAAAACAGTATGATTTTGACATAAACATAGGTATTTGGACCAGTGGAATAGAATAGGGAGCCCAGAAATAAACCCTTTTGTATATGTTAAAATGATTTTAACTGCACCTAGACCATTCAATGAAGAAAGGACAGGCTTTTTGGCAAATGGTACTGAGAAAACTGAATATCCACATGCATAAGAATGAAGTTGGACTCTTACCGAATATCATATAGAAAAAGTAACTCAAAATGGACCAAAGTCCTAAATATAATACCTGAAAAAAAATTCCTAGAAGAAAACACAAGACAAAAGCTTTACATTAGATTTGACTTTGATTTTTTGGATGTGACCAAAGGCATAAATAACAAAAGAAAATAGACAAAATGGACTTCATGAATATTTTAAATGTGTACATCAAAAGATAATATTGATAGAATAAAGAAGGTATGCACAGAATGGGAAGAAATATTTGTGAATCATAAAACTGATACGAAAGACAAACAGTATAGGTAACTCCTGAAATTCAGTAACAACAAAAAAGCACAAATAATCCAATTTAAAAACACAAAAGACTTGAATAGACATTTCTCCAGAAAAGATACATAAATAGTCAATAAACACATGAAAATAAAATCAATGCCACCACTAGGAGAGTGCAAATCTCACAACTAAAATGAGATACTACATCATACCCATTAGAACGGCTACTTTAAAAGAAAAAAAAAAGGAAAACAAATGGCAAGAATGTAGAAAAACTGGAACCCCAGTGAACCATTGTTGGGAATATAAAATGACACATTCAGGGTCAGTTCCTCAAAAAATTAAAACTACAGTTACCATATAATACAGTAATTCCACCTCTTGGTATAGAAGCAAAATAATTAAAAGCAGGGTCTTGAAGAATATTTGTACATCCATGATCATATCAAATTTATTAACAACAGCTAAAACTAAAAGCAATCAATGTATGTGCCTATCATAGGACAAATGGATAAGCAAAATGTAGTATATTCAATGAAGTATTCTTCATTCTTAAAAAGGAAGTACATTTTGCTACAACATGAATAAATTTAAAGAACATTATACTAACTGAAACAAGACAGTCATAAAAGGCAAATACTGTATTTGAGACATCAGGAAAATACATATGTATATTTATACATACACATTCAAACTTAGATCTCTGGCCTTGGTTCCTGGCATTGTTGTTGTTCAGTTGCTAAGTCATGTCCATCTCTTTGAGACCCCATAAACTGCAGCATGACAGGCTTCCCTGTCCATTATTATCTCCCGGAGTTTGCTCAAACTCATGTCCATTAAGTTGATGATTCCATCTCATCCTCTGTTGTCCCCTTCTCCTCCTGTCCTGTCTTTCCCAGCAGCAGGTCTTTTCCAGTGAGTCAGCTCTTCCCATCAGGTGGCCAAAGTATTGGAGCTTCGAATTCAGCATCAGTTCTTCCAATGAATATTCAGGGTTGATTTCCTTTAGGATTGACTGATTTTATCTCCTTGCTGTCCAAGGGACTCTCAAGAGTCTTCTCTAGCATCACAGTTTCAAAGCATCAGTTCTTTAGCACTCAGCCTTCTTTATGGTCCAACTCTCACATCTATACATGATTACTGGAAAAATCATAGCTTTGACTAAATGGACCTTTGTCGGGAAAGTGATGTCTCTGCTTTTTAATACACTGTTTAAGTTTGTCATAGCTTTTCTTCCAAGGAGCAAGCATCTTTTAATTTCATGGCTGCAGTCATCACCCACAGTAATTTTGGAGCCCAAGAAAATAAAATCTGTCACCGTTTCCACTTTTTCCACATCTATTTGCCATGAAGTGATGGGACCAGATGCCATGATCTTATTTTTTTGAATGTTGAGTTTTGAGCCAGTTTTCTCACTCTCCTCTTTCACTCTCTTCAAGCGACTCTTTAGTTCCTCTTCACTTTCTGCCATTAGTGATATCAGTTGCATATCTGTTAAATAAGATATGCATATAAGCATTCTGAATATAAGTTAAATAAGCAATGTGACAATATATAGCCTTGACGTATTTCTTTCCTCATTTTGAACCAGTCTGTTGTTCCATGTGCAGTTCTAACTGTTAATTCTTGTCCTGAATACAGGTTTCTCAGGAGACAGGTAAGGTGGTCTGGCATTCCCAATTCTAATTCTCCATATTTTTGTGTGATCCACATTGTCAAAGGCTTTAGTGTAGTCAATGAAGCAGAAGTAGATGTGTTTTGGAATTCCCTTGCTTTTCCTATGATCCAGTGGATGTAAAACCTTTGTAATGTCCTAAGTGACAAGAGCATGAGGAGCATTTCTCATTGTAATATGTGACTTTGACCCTAACCTTGACAAAGGGCTCCTTAGTTTAGTTCAGTTCAGTCGCTCAGTCATGGTCAATTCTTTGCGACCCCATGAATCGCAGCACACCAGGCCTCCCTGTCCATCACCAACTCCTGGAATTCACTCAGACTCATGTTCATTGAGTCAGTGATGCCATCCAGCCACCTCATCCTCTGTTGTCCCCTTCTCCTCCTGCTCCCAATCCCTCCCAGCATCAGAGTCTTTTCCAATGAGTCAACTCTTCGCATGAGGTCCTTAAGCCACTGTAGATTTCTAAGTGACAAAAGTACTAGGAGNCTGAATATTCATAGGAAGGACTGATGCTGAAGCTGAAACTCCAATACTTTGGCCACCTGATGCGAAGAAATGACTCATTTGCAACGACCCTGATGCTGGGAAAGATTGAAGGCAGGAGAAAAAGGGGATGACAGAGGACAAGATGGTTGGATGGCATTACCAACTCAATGGACGAGTTTGAGTAAACTCTGGGATTTGATGATGGACAGGGACACTTGACGTGCTACAGTTCATGGGGTCGCAGAGTGGGACACGACTGAACAACTGATATAAACTGAACTGAAGTCACGTCCAACTCTTTGTGACTCCATGGACTGTAGCCTGCCAGGTTCCCCTGTCCATAGGATTTCCCAGGCAAGAATAATTGAGTGGGCTGCCATTTCCTACTCCAGAGGATCTTCCCAACATAGGAATCGAACCCACATCTCCTGCATCTCCAGCACTGCAGCCAGATTCTTTACTCCTGAGCCACCAGGGAAGCCCAAAGTATGCATGCTTTTTCCATCCGGTTTCAGACTTGGACCTTTTGCCTGTGAGGCAAACCTGATAACCACTGCTGCTGCTGTTGCTGCTGCTGCTGCTGCTGCTGCTGCTGCTATGTCATGCCAGTCATGTCCAACTCATAGTGACCCCATGGACTGCAGCCCATCAGGCTCCTCTGTCTATGGGATTTTCCAGGCAAGAATTCTGGAGTGGGTTGCCAGTGCCTTCTCCATGATAACCACTACATTGCGGGAACTGGCTATTCTATTACTATTTTCTGTTTCTCACTAACAGTATACCACACATTAAGTGGCTTAAAATAACACCCATTTATTTCCTCAGTTTTCAATGGTCAAGAGTCCAGCATGGGTCAGCTGGATCTTTGCTCAGGTCTCATATGACTGTAATTAAAGTGGTAACTGGGGCTTCCATCCTATCTGACACTTGCCATTCTCTTCCAAACTCACTCAAGTTGTTGACAGAATTTACCTCCTTTTGGCTGTAGGAGTCACTCATTTCCATCATCACCAAGACCAGCAAGAGAAAATGTTTTCAGCCTTCAAATCTCTTCCTTTGTAAGGACTTCTGCCTGATTAAGCTGGAGCCAGCCAAATAGTCTTCCTTCTGATTAACTCAAAATAAACTGATTCGGGACCTTAATTGCATCTTCAAAATCTACTTTGCCATATAACATAACCTAATCACAGGAATGAAATCCATCATATCACAGTACTATCTACACTCAAGAGGAGGGACTCATATGAAGCATAAGCACAAGGGAGTAAGAATTTGGGAAGCCACTGCAGAATCCTGCCTACTCAGGTTTGTTAAACATTTCTGCAGAGAAACTGTGGTGGTTTGAAAAATGCTTCCTTACCCAAGACATCCATGTTGTAATTCCTGAAACTTCTGAATGTTATCTTATTTTCAAAAAAGGACTCTGCAGTTATGATTAAATTAAGGATCTTAAAATGGGTATATTATCTGAGATTATCAGTGTGGGTCCTGAATGCAATCACATGCATCTTAATAAAAGAGAGATAGAGAGGGATTTGACACAGACAGAAGAGAAGGCATTGTAATTATGAAGGCAGAGACGGGACTGATGTGGTCACAAACCAAGTAAGTCCTGCACACACTGGAAGCCAGAAGAGGCAGAGAGGCAAACGAAGGACAGGCTTCTGGAGCGCGCCTGCAGAGGGATGCCACTCTGCCAGCACTTTGGTTTCAGCCCAGTGGAACTAATTTCTAAGATCTGGCCTCTAGAGTTGCAAGAGAGTACAATTTTGTTCTTCTAAGCCACTGAGTTTGTGGTAATTTGTTATAGCAACCATAAAAAATGAATGTAGAAGCCCGTGAACTGAAGATAAGACTAATATGTAGAAAGAGGCCAACTCCATGAGAAAAGCAGGGCTGTCACTTTCAATAGTAGAACCAGCCTCCTGTCAGCAACTTTACAAACAAAAATTATAATTTCAAGGAGGTCTAGCAAAGTCAGAAAAACATATATGTAAGAGGACAATCTGATATCTCAATTGTTAATATGGACTTTATCCTAAGTGTATATTCTGGCTTAAATATTAAAATAGAACCATCAGGATTAGCAAAAAAAAAAATTTTTTTTTAACTATTTAAACATAATCTCAGCTTTTATAAAGTTTACTTTTAGGTTTTACAATATAAGTACCATGACAACTTAGTGGTCCATGAATGTAATAAACACATAATTAAAGACACATATTTGGGGATATGAGTTTTAGTTTTGTTTGTTGTTTTTTTTTTTTTTTACTATTAGGAGTCTGAAGGTCATTTCCATAAAAACAAATGGGTTATGGACTTGTAATAAAATGTATTTTAAAAAATAAATTTCGGTGTTACTTTGGAAAGTAAGGGTTAAAGAGAAGAAATGGAAAGCAGGGAGAAATTAAGAGGTTATTGAAGTAGATTATTCATACTAGATCATTCAGACTGAATTGTGAATCAAGGTAGCATCATAGTCCTAACATTAATATAGCTAATAATATAATATTTAGCAACATATAAGATTACCAACTGTGTGGCAGTCTCTGAATTAACCCTCATAACAATTATCTGGAGTAAATACTTTGATGATACCATTTAACAAAATTATCTATTCAACAAATATTATTCAGTATTTACTATGGGCTCAGTAGTTTATTAGGAACTCAGGAGGAGATTAAGAATAAGTTGAGGTCAAAGTCCCTTCCCAAGGACACACCACTTCCACATGCTGAGCTGGTATCACATACAGGTATGTCTGACACCTATTTTTGAAGGGCAGAAAGAAGAACAGAAAAAAAAGAGAAGAGTAAAATATGAAATAATTTATCACTATTACAACAGCTTAAAACCAATGATCTACTTATTGCCGGAAGGAGTTAATATAAGGAAAGCAACAGAGTCCTGATAAATTCTAAAAGATGCTCAGTGGAGGTCCCAAACTCTTCTCAAAGCAACAGCAACATTTCAAGGTCCATCTGATTTCCCAGAATTATAGCTTTGACTTACAATAATGAGCCACCGAAACAAGAAAACCTATCACAATAAAATACAACAATTTTTTGTTCAACTTTTCCCAACCATAGGTAATTTGATTTCTAATTACATAATTAGAAGTTAACCTGACTAGCTCTATAAGAAATAGGTAATTCAAATACCACTTTACTATAGAAAGTGGAATTTACAGTTGGATTAGACATTCTAAAATGTGTTATAAATATTCTGAAAGCTGGAAATGACTTTGAATGATCATCTTATTAACCCTACTTTCATCCTTCTATTTAGATATGCAGGAAAGATCTTCATAAAAGTGATTCCAATGCTGCATCCTGTTTCTGAAATATTTTAGTATGATTGAATATAACATACTTATTGAGAATTTATATGCTGGGTACAATGTTTAGAACAAGAAAAATAATTCCCTCAGTAATTTTTCCTTATTCTTAAAAATTTTTTAATTATGTTTGACCTTAGAAAGAAGCCATAGTGAACTCCCTTCCCATTTTAAGTTGTCTTATTTTCCTTAAAAAAAAAAAAGTTCAGTTGCCCTCCAGCTTCAGTTTCAGTCAAATAATATTGAGGAAAGCATGATCCAAGTTATAATCACTATCAATTAAGACCATTTAGTTAACTGTGTGCCCTCAACTTTAGCAAAATGTTGAATGTATGTAATTATTGGGATAATTCAAGTCAGTAAAAACATTTTGATGCACTTGTAAGCCTTTCTCTAACATTTTTTGTATTTGGGAGATGATGGCCTGGTTTAACCTAATGCCCTTNAAGTTATAATCACTATCAATTAAGACCATTTAGTTAACTGTGTGCCCTCAACTTTAGCAAAATGTTGAATGTATGTAATTATTGGGATAATTCAAGTCAGTAAAAACATTTTGATGCACTTGTAAGCCTTTCTCTAACATTTTTTGTATTTGGGAGATGATGGCCTGGTTTAACCTAATGCCCTTGAATATTTCCATCAAGAAAGAAAGCTTGGTCCCCAAAGTCTCTACAACACGAAGGCCAGGTTACTTCACCCTGGCATAAAATATCACCTTTCACTTTAGATGGCAGCTGACAGGTGATATAGTCTTAGGTGTTTGTGATTTATTTGACTATTTGTATTAATTGTGTATACAGAGTGCTTCATGATTATTTCATTTTCCATTTATTTTATACCTATTTCTCTCTAGCAATAGGTAGTCCTCAGCCCAGGATCTGCTAGTGCATGTTTTTCACTTAAAAACAAAAAGACAAACAAAAAACCTAAGAAGCAATATTAACAATAACAATAATAAAAAGTTCCTTTAATTAATCTAAACTTTATAATGTCAGTCACTGTAAAATTTTGCTTTAAATTCACTGGTTCATTTAAGCTGGATCACAGTAAACTGTGGAAAATTCTGAAAGAGATGGGAATACCAGACCACCTGACCTGCCTCTTGAGAAACCTATATGCAGGTCAGGAAGCAACAGTTAGAACTGGACATGGAACAACAGACTGGTTCCAAATAGGAAAAGGAGTATGTCAAGGCTGTATACTGTNTACCTCCTGGGTATTCCTCTGTCTCTTCATCTTGGTTATATTGCTGCGTTTGTTGTGGCCTTTCTGTATAGTGCTCATATATTTTCACAGGAGGTAGGGTCCACGTCTCCCTTGTTGTTGTTTAGTTGCTCAGTCATGTCCAGCTCTTTGTGACCTCATATACTAGAGCCCGGCAGGCTCCTCTGTCCATGGTGTTCTTCAGGCAAGAATACTGGAGTGGGTTGCCATTTCCTTTTCCAAGGGATCTTCCTGACTCAGGGATCAAACTCACGTCTCCTGTATTGGCAGGCGGAACCTTTACCACTGAGCCACCAGGGAAGCCCCACTTCTCCCTCACAGATGCTGAAAATCCCAGGTACTTGCTGTATACTTACATATACAAAGATAAACTCAAAATGCTTTAAAAAAAACTAAATGTAAGAAAAGCACACAACTCCTAGAAAAGAACTAGGTAGAACACTCTTTCATATAAACTGTAGTAGTATTTCTTAGATCAGCCCCCTAAGGCAAAAGACATGAAAGGAAAAATAAACCAGTGGGACTTAAACTTAAAAGCTTTTGAACGACAAAATAAACCATCATCAAAACAAAAGAACAACCTCTAAATGAAAGAAAATGCTTTCAAATGATGAGACTGACATTGCATTAATATCTAAAATATACGAACAGCTCATACAACTCAGTATCAAAAAACCAAACAGTCCAATCAAAAAATGGCAGAGACTTTATGTATAAACATTTTTCCAAAGAAGACATACAGATCGTTGACAGACAAATGAAAAGATGCTCAACATCACTAATTATTAGGAAATGCAAATAAAACCACAGTAAGGTATTACTTCATACCTGTCAATATAGTAGTAGTAGTATAAGTTGCTCAGTCATGTCTGACTCTTTGCAATCCCATGTACTGTAACCTACCAGCCTCCTCCATCCATGGGATTTTCCAGGCAAGAATATTAGAGTGGGTTGCCATTACCTGTCAAGATGGTATCCGCCCAAAGTCTGTAACTAATGAATGTTAGAGAAGATGTGGAGAAAAGGAAACTCTCCTACACCACTCATGGGAATGTAAATTAGTGCAGCCACTATGGAAAACAATATGGAGTTTCCTTAAAAAACTAAAAATAGAGTTATATTACCCAGTAATCCTAGTCCTGAGCATATATCTGGAAAAGATGAAATTTCTAATTCAAAAAGATACATGCTCCCCAATGTTTCATAGCACCCCTACTTATAATAACCAAGACAAGGAAGTAACATAATTACTGACCAGCCAATGAATAAAGAAGATGTAGCATTTATATACAATGGAATACCGCTTAGTCATAAAAAGAAACAAAATATTGCCTTTTGCAGCAATATGGATGACCTAGAGAATATTATGCTTAGTGAAATGTCAGACAAAGAAAAATACTATATGATATCAGTTATAAGTGGAATCTAAAAAAATATATATGCAAAACAGACACACAGATATAGAAAACAATTTTGTGTTTACCAAAGAGGAGGAGGAAGAGGGGAGAGGCAAATTACTATATATAAAATAAATAAGCAAAAATGGTATACTATACAGCACTGGGAATTTTACTCATTATCTTGTAATTACCTGTGAAGGAGCATACTCTATAAAAGTACTGAACCACTATGATATACAGCTGAAACTAACAGCATATTAGAAATCAACTATCAGTTAAGTTCAGTTCAGTCCCTCAGTCGTGTCCGACGCTTTGCAACCCCATGAATTGCAGCACGCCAGGCCTCCCTGTCCATCACCAACTCCCAGAGTTCACTCAGACTCACATCCATCGAGTCAGTAATGCCATCCAGCCATCTCATCCTCTGTCGTCCCTTTCTCCTCCTGCCCCCAATCCCTCCCAGCATCAGAGTCTTTTCCAATCAGTCAACTCTTCGCATGAGGTGGCCAAAGTACTGGAGCTTCAGCTTTAGCATCATTCCTTCCAAAGAAATCCCAGGGCCGATCTCCTTCAGAATGGACTGGTTGGATCTCCTTGCAGTCCAAGGGGCTCTCAAGAGTCTTCTCCAACACCACACTTCAAAAGCATCAATTCTTTGGCGCTCAGCCTTATTCACAATCCAGCTCTCACATACATACATGACCACAGGAAAAACCATAGCCTTGACTAGACGGACCTTAGTCTGCAAGGTAATGTCTGTGCTTTCGAATATGCTATCTAGGTTGGTCATAACTTTTCTTCCAAGGAGTAAGAGTCTTTCAATTTCATGGCTGCCATCACCATCTGCAGTGATTTCGGAGCCCCCCAAAAATAAAGTCTAACACTGTTTCCACTATTTCCCCATCTATTTCCCATGAAGTGACGGGACCGGATGCCACGATCTTCGTTTTCTGAATGTTGAGCTTTAAGCCAACTTTTTCAGTCTCCACTTTCACGTTCATCAAGAGACTTTTGAGTTCCTCTTCACTTTCTGCCATAAGGGTGGTGTCATCTGCATATCTGAGGTTACTGATATTTCTCCTGGCAATCTTGATTCCAGCTTGTGTTTCTTCCAGTCCAGCATTTCTCATGATGTGCTCTGCATATAAGTTAAATAACCAGGGTGACAATATACAGCCTTGATGTACTCCTTTTCCTATACTCCAATTTTAAAAATGGCATCTCTACTACAGCAGGAACTTTGCCTTTCCATTTACAGCTATGTCCTTGGTGCCTGTGTTGGAACCTGCCACAACATAGACACTCATAATTAAATCATAAATGATGATTAATTCATTTTTCTGATGTTCTAGCTGAAATTTTTCTCTTGAGTCCCAGACTATCATATCTATTTCCAATTAGATGCTTCATTGTGTAAACCAAACTAAGCCCTGACAACCAAGAACCCTTTCTCCCTAAAACTGCTCTTTGCCCAGTGTCCTCTACCACTATAAATGGAAGAAGTGAAGTCGCTCAGTCATGTCCGACTCTTTGCAATCCCATGGACTGTAACCTGCCAGGCTCCTATGTCCATGGACTTTTCCAGGCAAGAATACTGGAATAGGTTGCCATTTCCTTCTCCAGGGGATCTTCCCAACCCAGGGATTGAACCCGAACCTCCACTCAGTTCCTCAGATTAGCAACTTGGGAGTTTTTCTTAACTTCTCTCTCATTTACTCTTCACATCAAGATTATTAACAAATACTATAGATTTTATTTTTTCAATATTTACCAGGACCATGCACAAAACACCTTCATCTCTCTGCAATGTTTGCCTAATCGGTCTCCCTGCCTTGGCCACAATATTTCTTAAGTTCTAAATGCCTTGGTTTCCTTACCTCTCAACCTATGTTAACCTCTTAATGTTATTGTGGTTGGTTAGTGTCCCCCTGAAAATTCATGTCTATTCATAATCTCAGGATGTAATCATTTGCAGATACAGTCAAGTTCAAATGCATTATATGCACTAGCACAGGCCCTAATTCAATGACTAGTGTCCTTATAAGAGGGGCCTTTGGACACAGAGGCAGAGACAAAGGAGAAAATGTGTGACATGGGGAAGAACGTAAAGATGAAGGCAGAGACTAGAATGATAAATCTATAAGTCCACAAATGCCAAGAATCACTGGCAGCTACCAGAGGATAGGAAGAAACAGGAAGGACTCTCCCAGATCCTTCAGAGAGACCATAACCTTGGAGACACCTCGATTTCAGACTTCTGGCCTCCAAAACTGAAGAAATTCTGTTACTCTATGTCACTCAGTTTGCTGCAATTTGTTGCAGCAGCCCTAGGAAACAAATACAATTATTGTGAAGATTAAATAGGACAACTTAGTAGAGAATTTGTAATTGTGTCTACAGTAACCATTATCATTAATCCAGATTGAATCTCAAAATCTAAATATGATCAGAACACATTCTTAATTTAAATTTCTCAGTCTTTCTTTTGCCCACAGGATACTATCCAAAACCTTAAGACAGTTCAAACTGATCTGAACAAAATCTAACCACACAGCCACCTCTGTGAACTTCTTTCTCCTGCATTCTGTCTTCTCTACTTTACAGACGTTCCTTCAAATCTTCGTGCATTCCCATCTCCAGGCATTCTAACATGCTATTCCCTGTCTCGAGCATTCTTCCTTTTCCTTTCTCCTCCTTTAGGTCTTCATATAAAATGTATTAAAGGAGACCTTCCTGATCAGGAGAGATCCTTCTTGAATCCCTTAATATTCTCTGCTTTTATCTTCTGCTACTTTTATCAAGTCATATATCATCACGTCACATTCCTAGTTACCCAGTAAACTCTAAAAGGACTGGCCACAGTTGTTCTGTTGTTTGCACTTGCCAGTACCTGGTATATAGTCAGAAGTAATTCAATAAACATATATTAAATCAATAAATAAATATGAATATTTAAGCTGTTTTTTAGTCACTAAGTGGTGTCTGAATCTTTTGCAACACAATGGGCTGTAGCCCACCAAGCTCCTCTGTCCATGGGTGTTCAAATGTGTTCGAATTTGATTCTTGGGTCAGGAAGATCCCCTGAAAAAGGAAATGGCAACCCATAGCAGTATTCTTGCCTGGGAAATCCCACGGACAGAGGAACCTGGCAGGCTATAGTTCATGGGGTTGCAAGGCCTGGACATGACTTGATGAATAAACCACAACAATGATTATTTAAGTACAATTCCATAAATACAGTAATAAAAGTACAGTCATAGCCCATAAAAGGAAAACAGATGGGCAGGCTCTCAGGCCATCTAGGACAAACTACGAGTCATAGAATTTTATGGATAGGAAGTCTCTGAAGCACACTTATTTTATCCCTTTCCTGTATTTTATGATCCAGAAACTGAATGAGGTAAAGCATTTGCCTAAAGCTGAATAGCCATCAATGGCAAAATTAGAACCAGAATTCCCTTTCCTCTCCAAAGAGTTCTTTCATAGCATTAGGCTGCTTACACTAAAGAGAGATAAAGCCAGGATCTTTAATAAAAAAAAGAAAGAAAGAAAGAAAGAAATAAGAGATAATGCAACTGAAGGAATGAAACTGGGGAAAACAATAGACTTGTTTACAGAGGACAGAAATAATAGTGATGAGATAAGAGCATGTCCAAATGACTCCCAGATTGCCAAATNAAAAAAAAAAAAAAGAAAGAAAGAAAGAAATAAGAGATAATGCAACTGAAGGAATGAAACTGGGGAAAACAATAGACTTGTTTACAGAGGACAGAAATAATAGTGATGAGATAAGAGCATGTCCAAATGACTCCCAGAATGCCAAATAGGGTGATTCAAAACTGATAGGAAGTAACTCAAATTCCTTAAGTGCAGTCAAAGAATGTGTAACTAGGGGAGGTTAAATTAAATTCCTGAAGTGCAGCAAGTATGTGATCCGGGGAGGAGGAGAAGAGAAATTCCCTAAATTGAGATATTCCACAGAAATAACAGAGAATTTATGAAAGATTGATTATCTAATAAGTATCCATCCAAGCCCGAACTTGAATCTAATAGCTCTCCCCACCTCTCTCCCTGGAGCCATGAGAGTTGATAAGACAACAAGAACTAGGAAGTAACAATGAAGTTTAACTCGGATAACAGAGCAGCACTGTGTGTGTATCAGGGCAGGAAGGAGTGTCTTTAGTCAGATTCCTTTACACTCTAAATCCACAAATTCCAGTGTTAGCACAGTTGCTAGATTAACCCTTCCTTTATCCTGGAATTCCACCTTTTTTCCTATACTTTTCTCTGAGTAAAAGTCCAGTCTTCCTATCCACTCTATTTAAACTTTTGGGTAGATAGAATTATATCAATTCAATCAACCAATCTGGAAAATTCACAGTTATCTGACTCTCCTTTGCCAATATCCAATCAGTTATTAAATCCCTAACAAATTCCTAACTTAGACAAGAAGACTTTTTACAGCTTGATCTCAGCTGATTGTTATAACCTTTTCTCCAGACATTTATCCTCATAAACCCTATAGTCTGGCCACATTGTCCTCTGAAATCTTTACATACAGTAAGTCCTCTAGCTGCAAACCTTCAAGATATGAGCTTTCAAAGACAGGAACTTTCATTTGCATGTCCAGTCACATAAGTTAGTTCACATGTCTGGCATACGTTGTCAAGTGTGTGCACCTTCTACAAGTGGTTGTGGTCTTGTGTACTTTACTGTACAGTACTGTATAGAGTACAGAATAGAATCTTTAATTCAAGCCCAGGATGTCTGGAAGCAAGCAAAAAAAAAAAGCAGTGATGTAGCTGGTACTGCTAAGAAACATCAAGCAATAACGATGGAAACAGAAGTGAAAATAATTGAGAAAGTGGAGCAAGGTGAAAAGACGGTAGACACCTCTTGTTCTTGTAACGTGAGTAGTTCAGCCACTGGCATGACTCTAAAGAACAAGGACAAGATTGTGGGTCATGTGAAATCAGCTGTGTGGTGATGTCAACAGTAATATCAAAGAGTGGAGAACAGGATGAAGGAGGTGGAGAGACTTCTCGGTGTGTGAATGCAGGATCAGGATCAGTGTTGCATCCTGCTCAGCTTAATGCTGATTCAAGAGAAAGCTAAAAGCCTTAATGAAGACTTGAAGAAGAAACACGGTGAAGACTCAGAGAGCACATTTTTTAATGCCAGCCATAACTGGTTTCATTGGTTCAAGGCTGGAGCCAACGTCCATAATGTAAAAGTAAGTGGCAAGGCAGGAAATTCAAATATGATAACTGCCTGGGAATCTCCTCAAATGCTTTGAGAAATTATTGATGAAGGTATGTATTTACTTGAGCAGGTTTTTAATGTGGATGAGATAGGACTGTGCTGGAAGAGGATGCCAGATGGAAGTCACATCAGTAAGAAGGAAAAGTTGATGCCAGACTATAAAGCAGCAAAGGATGGGCTAACTGCTAACTGTTGTTGGGTGGCAATACTTCCGGTGATATGAAGCTGAAGTCTCCCTTAGTTTATCATTCAAAGAACCCAAGAGCCCTTAAAAACAAAATCAAGGTTGTGTGGAAGAGTAAGCCCCAAACCTGGGTTACATAGGTCATTTTTCAGGACTAGTTTTTCCATCACTTGATCCTGAAGTTAGAGAAATATTGCTTGGAGGAGAATTCCCCATTCAATGTTCTTTTGCTGCTCAACAATGCTCTGGGACACCCTCCCCCATTTATGGATGACTTTCATCCCAATGTAAACATAGTATATCTGCCACAAATACTACATTCTTCATCCAATCTATGGACCAGGGAGTCATTGCAACTTTCAAGAAATAGTATTCAGGTCACACTTTTTTGCCAGCCAGTGAAGGCAAGTGATGAATCAGAAACAATCTTGTGATAATTTTGGAAAGGCTATAACATCTACAAGGTAATAAAAATGTTGACTTCATGGAGTGAGGTTATGGCCATCACCATGAATGGAGTTTGGAAGAATTTTTGCCCAATTTGTTCCTGATTTTCATGGATTTGAGAAGGTGAATGAGGAGAGAAAGGGTCTTCAGCAACCTAGTGACCCTCAGTGGAATCTGGAAGAGGATGGATCTGCAGGAGTATGACATCACTGAACTCCTTGCTGTGCATCACGAGGAGCTCACTAATGAAGACCCGAGGGAATTGGAGGTCCAGTGGAAGAATGAAGAGATACAAGAGGAAGAAATAACTGAATAGCAGCCATTCAGAAATCATTTCAGTGCTACCATGTCATCTATGATAAGAGAAAAAGAGCTACTATCCAGACATCACAGGACTGCTTTTTTTTTTTAAGAGGTAGATAGAATTGAAACCAGCAAGAAATTACAACCTGCAGCATCAAAGTCTGGCATGAGTGAAACTGGAGCTTGCCCTCCACCTCTTATTGCTGACATCCTTCAATTCTGTCATCTCTTACCCTCTCTCCCTCCCCCAGTCAGTAACTGTTCTTGTTTATTCACTGGATGCCAGCCCCTGGATGCCAGCTATTGTACTATACTACTTCTCAAAGTACTGTACTATAAGATAAAAAATGTTTTCCTTATTTCTTGTGTTTGTTTTTTATACATTATTTAAGTGAAATGTATAAATCTGTTACAGTAAAGTACCATAAATCCAATAGTTGCACACCTAGGTTAACTTTGTTGGACTTATGAGCAAATTGGACTTATGAACACACCCTTGGAATGGAACTCAGTCACAGGTAGGAGACTGACTATTGTTTTACATTTTCACACTTTTGCTTGTGTCAGGAGGAGCAGGGATAATTTAGTTATTTAATTCTGAATGTTCTGCCAAAAGAAAAACTTGGGCTAAAATTATAGAGTCGTGCACAATTTTAATATATATATATTTTAATATGTTTTCACATATATATGTATATTACATAGTACATAATAAAGTATCTAGCATATTTAATTATGAAGTCTATATGCAATATAATATGCATTAGTCATTATTCTACTATACTTATATAAAAATTTAGAGTTAGAAATTTATATGCACATTAAACTCATCAAATGTTAATGATAATTTAAATAATATTTAATAGGCATTTTTGTAATTTTTAACAGTAGTAGTGAATATGATTAGGATAATTAAATATTGTCCCTGGGAAATGAATGTCTAAAAACCCACGTATGGGTTTTGGAAGAATTTAAGAAATTAATGTTTGGGTAATGTAGTAATTTCTATGAAGACATATATTTAGTTAAAGAAATGATGCAAATCTGTGTTTTATAACCTTAGAATGATGGCTATTCCTTATTATGTGTTTCCACAGTACTTTGCTTGTAACTCTAGTATAACATTTAACTTAGTTTTGCCTTTTTTAGTAACTATCAAAATAGGAATGATTCTCCATTTAGACCACAGGGTCTTACGGGATAAGAGTAAATGTATTTGATATAGTAACACAATCATTGTTTATTGTTTAATGAATTCATAAGATATCATATGTGATTTTGTTCTCTCAGGACATTAGGGTATTTTAATCCTTAAACCAATTTTACTGCCTATATATCTCTCAAATTTACCCCCAACATGTTATCTCCATGGATATTGAAGTTTAATTTTTTTCAATTATTTTCTGAATTATAATGATAACCTCTTAAATAATCTCTCTACAACTAGACTTGCCTCTCTTATAATGTATCTTCTAAACTGCTGCCAAATTGATCTTTCTAAATGTTAATCTGATCAGATCACTCTCGGCTTGCCCCTACTAATCAGGACTCTGACAGGACATCGATGTCACACAAATGGGGCAATGGAGAAGAGTTAAGTGAAGGACTGTGCTGATGCCCCTTCCTTACGTCCACAAAGACATAAGCAAGATCAAAGGAATGCTAAAGACCTCAGGACTCTCAACAGAAGAAAGTTATTACCACAAGGCATCCTAAAAGGGAAAAGAAGAGGGCCTTTACCAAAACCAGGCAAGAGAGCTATAGCCACAGGAAGTGACCACCAGATGAGACTGTGGTCCTAGGTAGAAGAAGGGAGCCATTGCCACACCTATTGATTTGGATCAGGTAACTGAGAAGTAGAGCATAAGGAAGTTAGTCTTGTGTAAGTGATCTTTGAGGAAGTACTCAGCTGAATCTATAAGGGAGTGAAGTGAAGTCACTCAGTACTGTCTGACTCTTTGCAACCCCATGGACTGTAGCCTACCAGGCTCCTCCGTCCATGGAATTTTCCAGGCAAGAGTATTGGAGTGGGTTGCCATTTCCTTCTCCAATAAGGGAGTAAGGAGAGTGAAAAAGGCAAAGGATGAAGCTAAGCAAAAAAAAAAAAAAAAAAGGTGATTTCAGGAAAGGTTTTAGGCTCAATCTAATCCCATGGAATACTTCAGAACATAGACCACAGCTAGAAGTATTCTTGTCCAGAGAAAGATAAGAATACTTATCCATGCATTAGACAGGTGTTGGAGACTGCTTGACCCTGGCGAAAAAGAGAGTTTAACTTCTCAGAAGTCTCAGTGTGACAGCTTTAGACAGCCTAGGGCAATCCTCCAGAGAAATATGCCAGCTTGAGCAGTTACCAGCCAAGCCCTACAGCCACTGGGGGGATGGATGCACCAGTCCAGCCCCAACTCTTCCCATCTGTTTTCAGCTTTCTCAGAACTTGGCTTGGTCTACATTTCTGGGAAAATTTGTAAGAGAAGGATTAATGGGATGAATTGCAGCATTCTTTGCTCAGTTGGTTTAAAATTTGTGATACCATCACCTTCTGCTTCTTTTTGTTGATCTTTATTCACTAAATCACGTCCAACTCTTTGTGACGTCATGGCCCTTAACCCTTCTTCTAAATTCCTCTTATTCTCACCTAGAGCTTCAGATGGCCTCAGTAGCTTATTTGGTGAGACATTCATTCTCATCACTGAGACTTGATACTGCCATTATCATACCCTTACTAGGCAATGATTGCTGTGCTAGTTGATTTATAATTTGGTTAAGCATGGAAGCATTAAGAAATATCCTGTAGTTCACCTAAGTACCAAACATATTCCTCCATGCACCTATTAAGTAACAGCAACCATACTTCCTTGGGATTATCAGGTTAAAATACCCATGTGTATACAATTGTTAAGGGGAGCACACTGACTGAAACCGCTCACCCTAGCCAGGCACTATAGTAACCATTTGTATGAGTTGTTTTATCACAGGAGATCCTGATCAAGAATATGGAACTAATAAGCCGCCACCAACAGGAAGAGTTCGGGAAAGGTCGAAAAGAGACACCGCATGTCCGTCCACTTCCCAGAATCCCTCTCGCTAGCATCCATCTTGGCTGAGCAATGCATGTGCCACCAGGAAAGACTCTGAATTAGAATGATTGGCCAAAGAACACCCAGAAACTAGTCCCATCACCATAAAACCGGAGACAGCGAGCCACGCAGCAGAGCAGTTCTCCTGGGTTCCCTTACCCTACTGCTCTCCACCCGAATGCCCTTTCCCAATAAAATCTCTTGCTTTGTCAGCAGATGTGTCTCCTCAGACAATTATTTTCCGAGAGTTAGACAAGAGACCAGTTTCGGGCCCTGGAAGGGGTCCCCCTTCCTGCAACACCATTGGGCCAATATGGTAACTCCAGTCAATAGGGTCACAAAGAGTGGGAACAACTGAAGCAACTTAGCATGCATATATCCCTCTTCTGGGAAATAGGCCCACAGGATCTTCAGTCAAGCAAACAGGAGACAAAAATTATTCCAGTCAGGCTGGAGTACTTGTGAAGTGGAGTCATTTCTTCTCCGTCTCTTGGTTTCTGTTCTCATTGAAATGTATGGTCAATGGTTCAAGCGTACTACTTTCTAAAGGAGAGTGTCCTCATTACAGGTTATCATCTCCAAACTGGTATTGCAGATGTGCCTTAAATGGGCATTCCCATGGTCTAAACAGGTCAGCAACCTCTAGATGAGTCAATATATGGTAACACTAGAGGATTTGTTTGCCATGTTCTCATTATCATGTTTCTTTTGTCATTAAAAGTGTATCTTGATCTGAGGAGATAATACATGGGATCTATTGATTACTCTGTGAGCCCTTGTGTGTGATGTTAGTTGTGATGTTAGAGAAGTTATGTGATAGCAAAAAAGGTAAACACATACTTGGATTATTTGTCACTCTGCTCTTAGACATTCTGTGTCTAAAGACAAATTATTGCCCTTGTCAGAATAAGAAAAAACCAGTGTTATCCAGTTACTATCATCAAGTGTCTTGTTGGTCTTCTGAAAGTATGATATTATAGCAGGGATTCAGCACTAGAAACTGTCTCTAGATCAGACAGACATTTAGCTGTGGCATTAGCTAGATCAATTTGTATGAGAAGGAAGCCCACGCTATTCAGCTCAGTGACAGTCCCTATCTCTGTCATCATGGCTACTCCATTCAAGAGTCTACTCAGCAAACACAGAAGCTGGTTTATAATCTAACAGACCAGTTATCTCCCATACTTGGTTAACATATTATAATAAATTCTTATTTTATATTATTTCTTTTTGTCTATCCATATTCTTCCCTGGACATCTTTGCCCCTAAATTGGCAGTTTTAGTTCTTAAATGCCTCCAACCAATTAGCCAAGCCATTCACCACTGTCTATGCCTTCCCGTATATCTTTATTTGGAGACACAGGTCTCAGCAAAATTGGATGTTGAATAGTGATATGAAAACTGACCAAAGTCCTCTCTACAGTTCGAATTTTCTCATCACTATTATCTTTCAAGGCAGCCTCTGAGTGAGAATATACTGTAACAGCAACTCATTTTGGATCCAAACTAAAACTCTGACCTAAACTGTGTGTGGACCAAGTTTGGGTTGTTTTCTTCTTCCCCTAAGTTGGTCACAAAGAATCACCCATGAGACCACAATTGTGAGTTTTGTGAGTGGTGTGTTTTGAGACTGTGCCAGGTGACATGGAAGTCCAGATAGACATGTCCAGATGGACATGTTTGCCCATCTTACTTATACACTTACGGCTGACCTAAGATGTAAACCTCCCATTTTTATAAGTAGCTGCTGCTTAGGTGCTAAAGTCTACGGCTCGGTCAGTCTGACAACCACCAACTGAGTGAGCAGCTCTAGCGTCGTAGGTGCTTGATGTCCCTTAGCCAGATATTTATGCCGCCTGTAATCTTGACTACCAAGGAGAAACTGTACTACTGTTCCACAATGGAAGTATAGAAGAGTATGTCTGAATGACAGATCTGTTAGGGCATCTCTTAGCATTATTATGCCCTGCATAAGGTCAATGGAAAAGCACAACAACGTAATTCAGACAGAACTATCAATAGCACAGATCCTTTGGAAATGAAGGTTCGGGTCACCCCACCACATAAAGAACCATGACCAGCCGAGGTGTTTGCTGAGGGCAAAAGAAATATAAACTGAATAGCAAAAGCAGGTATTTATAAATACCAGTTATGACTATGTGCCTAGCATTAGAAACAAGGACTATAATTACCTTGAGCATTTCTTTCTAATTTTGTTATGAATAAACTTACATATATTAAGCAAATAGCCTTGTTTTCTTTCTTCTTATATTTCCTTACCATGTAACGTTAGATTTACTTACTTTCTATCAGTCTTTAAGTATTGTTAAGTTTAAATCACAGTATTTAAGTTATGGGGAGCTTCCTAAGTGGCACTAGTGGTAAAGAACCTGCCTGCCAATGCAGGTAGACATAAAGAGATGCAGGTGTGATCCCTGGGTTGGTAAGATCCCCTGGAGGAGGGCATAGCAACCCACTCCAGTATTATTGCCTGGAGAATTCCATGGACAGAGAAGCCTGGACAGCTGCAGTCCATAGGGTTGCACAGAGACAGACATGACTGAAGTGACTTAGCATGCACACATGTATTTAAGTTATGGGATAGCAGGAGGAGAGTAAACATCACTCAAGGATTTTACTTCTTCCGCTGGAGAAAATATTAGTGCATTTTCAGTTGTATACAGGGTAGTTGTATCATGTAAAGTGGAACTATGACCTTTTTATTATTTGGAGATTAAGTGTGGTTTAAGAAAATATGTAGAGGGGAGGAAACCAAGATGGCAGAGTAGGAGGACACAGAGCTAATCTTCCCCAAACCATATCAAAAATACATTTACTTGTGGACCAATGTTAGCTTAGAACTGGAGATAGTCAGAAAGACTTTTAAACATCCAAGGCTGTAAGAGAGATCCACATGGGGTCACGTAGGAAGGGAATAAAAGTGAGCATGTCAGGACCTTTGCCCCTAAAAAGTGACACAGAAGAGAAGGAGGATTATACAGGCTCTGAGACCCAGCCTGGAGAATTAGTGGTTGCAATCACATATGTCAGAGACTTGGAGCCCTAAACCCCTTATCTGGTTTGAAAACCATGGACTGACTGAGGAGCTGTAAGAAGTCTAGATTCCAGTCATGAGGAGCACACACACACTTGTTAACTAACTCCTCAAATAGGTTGGGGGAACAAGATTTAAAATGCCCAGAACTTCAGCTGGTTTCCCACAACCATTCTATTGTGCAACCCAGCCTGAGACTAGGGCAAAGGTAACCACAATCAAGAAAAGAATGCATTTGAGAGGGACAAAGCCAGTTTGGACTCAGTCGTAGCGCATGAGTGAGGCAATGGCAGTCATTAGTGGGACACATGGACGCAGTGGAGTCAGGATTGGTCTGGAACTCTAACTGGTAGGCTGGCACCACTCCATAGGTGATCACTCCAGCTCCTCTTGCTCGAGAACTGTTCACCTCTGTGGTGAGGGTGCTGGTGCTGGGAGCTAAAAGAGAACACACTTAGTAGGAACAGAAATAGCTCACACCAGATCTTTAGGGTTTCTACTCCAGCAACTTGAAACCCAGTCCTACTCCCAATAAGCCAGTGTTGATCACTCAGCATAGGAGAAACTCAAGCTTCCACCTGATTCTGGATCTAGACTCTCCGTCCACAGCCCCACCTTCCACTAAAGTGATGGCTGGTAGCACATATTGAGGGAAGACATGACTCATGCTCAGTTCAGATTCAGTTTAACCCACTAAGCTCACTGGGCGCACACAGACTCAATAGGGATGCTCACACACAAGCACACCATTTCAAGACCAGGATAGATAACATTCTCACCTAATTTCAAGAGGCAAAAATTAAGCAAAATGAGAAGACAGAGCAATTTGTTTCAAATTAAAGAATAAGAAAAAAAAAACAAAAAACAACTAACAAAAGAGAGATACATCATTTACCAGATAAATAGTTCAAAGACTTAGCAATAAAATGGTAATTGAACTTTGGAAAAGAATAGATGAATGCAGGGGTTTTTTAATAAGGAACTGTAAATATTAAAAAGAACTAGTCATAACTGACATACAAAACACACTGGAAGTAATTAACAGTGAACTAGGTAAACAGAAGATTCTAGAAGTGATTTAGAAGATAAAATAATGGAAATCACTCAACTAGAACAGCAAAAGGAAACCTAAGTTAAAAAGGGGGAAATAGTTTAAGGAACCCATGGGACAACATCAATACCATATTTGTAATATGGAATTCAGAAGGGAAAAAAGGGGAGAAAAGGGTCAAAATGTATTTGATGAAATTATGGCTGAAAATTTCTTGAATCTGAAGAAGGAATTCTGTAGCCCTCCAGGCTCCAGTGTCCATGGAATTCGCTAGGCAAGAATACTGGAGCAGGTAGTCATTCACTTCTCCAGGTGATCTTTACAACCCAGGAATCAAATCCAGGTCTCCTGCATTGAAAGCAGATTCTTCACTGTCTGAGCCACCAGGGAAGCCCACAGGAAGCACAGGGAGTGCCAGATAAGATGAACCAAAACAAATCCACATCATATATATTATAATTAAAATGGAAAATGTTAAAGATAAAGAGAAAATTCTAAAGGCAGCAAGAGAAAAACAAAAAATAACACATAAGGGAACCCCCTAAGGCTATGAGCTGATTTTTCTGTAGATATTTTGCAGGCCATAAGGGGGTGCCTTGATGTATGTAAAATCCTGGAAGGGAAAAAATCTACAACCTAGGATACTGCAGTCAGCAAAATTACCATTCAGAACTGAAGGAAAGATAAAGAACTTCTCAGACAAGCAGAAACGAAAGCAGTCCATCAATACCAAACTGACACTGAAAAAAATGTCAAAAGAGCTTCCTTAAGTGAAAAACAAAAGGCTACAACAAAAGTAAGAATTTATAGAAAGGTAAAATTCCACTAGTAAGGCTAACTATATAGTAAATGCTGTGGATCAACTATGTAAATAATCTCGTAGAAAGATTAAAAAACAAAAACTGTAAAATCAACTATAACCACAATAAACAATTAAGAAATAAACACAAAGATGAAAAATATGACATTAAAAACACAAAATATGGGAGGGAAATAAAAAATGTAGATATCTTCAATATCTACATATATCATAGAATGTCCACATATATCTATAAGTGCTTGAACTTAAACACTTATGAATTTAAAACATATATAGTTATGGGTCAACATATATGAAATTAATGGTAACAACAGATCAAAACCTACAATAGATACACAAAAACTAAAGATAAATATACCAAGTATACCAATATAAAGAAAATTATTAACCACAAGGGAAGAAACTAAGAGAACAGAAAACTACAAAACAACCAGAAATTGTTACAAAAATAGCAGTAAACACATTCCTATCAATAATCACTTCAAATGTCAATGGATTAAATGCTCTGATCAAAAGACAAAGGGTGATTCATTCAAAAAAAATTATGCTGCTTATAAGATATTCACTTCAGAGCTAAAGAAACCCACAGAGTTTAGGTGAGGGAATGGAAAAAGACGTTTCATGCAAACAGAAACAAGAAACCTAGGGTAGCAGTACTTACATCAGACAATACAGACTCTGAGACAAAGACTACAACACAAAGCAGAGGGGAGTTATAATGATAAACAGATACTACAAGAAAAGAATATAGAATGTGTTGGTATATATAATACTAATATATGAGTATTAAATATATAAAGCATATTATAACAGACATAAAGAGAGAGATTTATAAGTATGTAATAACAATATGGAACTTTAACACCACTGATACATCATCAATTGACATATCCAGACAGAAAATCAATAAGGAAATAGCAGTATGAATTGAAAATAAAAACACAACTTTCCAGAATCTATGGAATGCAGCAGAAGCAATTCTAAGAGGGAAGTCTATGCAAGACAGGCCTGTCTTAACAAATAAGAAAAACTTCAACAAAAAAGAAACCCTAACCTACCAAAGGTTTGTTCAAAGCTTTGTTCAAAGCTAGAGGAGGTGATGGAATTCCAGTTGAGCTATTTCAAATCCTAAAAGATGATCCTGTGAAAGAGCTGTACTCAATATGCCAGCAAACTTGGAAAACTCAGCAGTGGCCACAGGACTGGAAAAGGTCAGTTTTCATTCCAATCCCAAAGAAAGGCAATGCCAGAGAATGCTCAAACTACCGCACAATTGCACTCATCTCACATGCTAGTAAAGTAATGCTCAAAATTCTCCAANCAATGTTTGGCAAAATGAGTACAGTATTGTAAAGCAAAACAAACTAAAAAATAAAAATTAAAAAAAAAATAAGAGATGAAAAAAAATAAATAAAATAAAATAGGGAAAGAAACCTGAATAGACAATGGAATATTACTTACCCACACAAATTAATGAAATGTTTTCAGTTTCAACAACGTGGATGGACCTGGAAGGTATTATGATTAATGAAATAAGTTAGATAGAGAATGACATATACTGTATGTTATCATTCATATGTAAAATCTAAAAAAAATAAAGCAAATGCATAAATATAAAAAAAAAACGGAAACAGACTCACAGATATAGAGAACAATACAGTGGCTACCAATTGGAAGGGGGACTGAGGGAGGGGCAAGATAGGTGTAGCAGATTTGGAGGCACAAACTATCATGCATAAAATAAATAAGCTATAAAATATATTGTTCAGAACAGAGCATATAGCCAATATTTTATAATAACTTTAAATAGAGTATAATTGAAAAAAATATTAGATCACCATGTTGTACACCTGAAACTAATATAACATTTAAATCAACTGTACTTCAATAAAAATATAACATAAAATTGAAATTAAACATATGTACAGATGTCAAGTTGTCAGAGGTGGGCTTGTGATGGTTAATTTTGTGTGTCAATTTGACTAGGCTAAGGGATGTCCAGATATCCGTAAAACATTATTTATGGGTGTGTCTATGAGGGTACTCAGGTTGGCATCATCCAATATACTTAGGACCTAAATAGAATTGAAAGGTAAAGAAAGGGTTAATTTGCTTTCTGCCTGAGCTAAGATATCTATCTTATTTTGCCCTCAAACACTGGTGCTCCCATTTTTCTGGGCTTTGGACTTTGACTGAATTATACCACCAAGTCTTCTGGGTCTCCAGCTTGCAGATGGCAGATTGTAGGACTTCTTGGCCTCTACAATCACATAGGCCAAGTCCTATTATAAATACACACACACACACACACACACACACACACATATATATATATAATTTCATTTATATTTATAAATATAAATATATTTTGTATATTATTGGCTCTGTTCGCCAAAGAACACAAACTAATACACCATGTCCAGCAGCATTCCAGCAATTGCATTTTTTAAAATGTTCTCTGCTGCAGATAGCATGCTCTTTCGCCAAAAATTTCAGTTGCCTGTTTGAAACTATTTTGTTGGGGCTTGCCAGAGACTCCATGTACATCTTATCTGCCAGAGACTCCATGCTCAAATAATGCATGCATCATTGTAAGATCTTCTGGGTCACATGACCCAAGTGGTATGACTACTTGTACTATAGCTTCCACATGCCCTGTCTTGCTCAGGGCCCCTACTGAAACCTGGCAGCTTTCCACATCATTTGCTAAATCATTCAGTACAGTTCGCTGATGCACAGTATGCAGTAAAAAATGATGTTTGCTGCTCATTGCCTCTTATTTAAGGCTAGGACACACAAGGCATAGTAATCGCCCCTTTACCTTAGACTAGTGCCCCAGATCATTGGCTTGCTAAAAGGGTCACAGATGTGACAAGCCACCAGATTGTCATATAACATATCTTTCCTACTCTCTGAAGCATGTGTGTCTTATCATGGCATCCAGAGTCACCTACACCGTGTATTCCATTTTCTCTGAAATTCTGCTTCTCTTACTATCAAGACATTTGCCTATTCACCAGTTCAGTATGCTCTCCAGCTACAGGTGACAAGGATGTCTTTAAAGACTGCCAAGGAGAACCTTTCACTTTCATACTTATCTTTAAATAGATGTTAATTATTTTGTCTCCTTTCTATACCAGCAGATATTCACCAGTAGCCACCTATTTCCATATTCCTTAATTTTACTATTTTTCCTGTATGTTTTGAATGCCAGTGACCCTGTAAAAGCTAGCATATCTCCATCATCTTAGCAACTGTACTACTACAATATCCAAGGAACTATCAAGTCACCATTTATCATTTGGGACAGAGTCTTCATTGCCATCCAGCTGGTATATGATCCAACTCCAAAATTACATCTTTAGAATTTGCTTGACAGGACCATTTCTGACATAAGTTATCTTAAAACAGGTTCCCTAGATCAGAGTCTTAGGCAGAGAATCTTCAGCAAGTGATTTATTTAGAGTGCTCTCAAGATCAACATTTAAAGAGATGGCGTGGGGGGGAAAGGATAGGGCAAGAGAAGAAGCTAGACGAAGATGTGGCTTCAGGAGACATTAATTTTCAGCCTGAACTCATGAAGAGCTCTGGAGTCTCAACTGTTTACAGAGGTTTCAATACTTATATCCAAGGATGTTGAGCTGTTATACCCTTATACTAGTCAAGCACTGATTACTGATCACTGCTAAAGTGGAGGGTTGCATAACTTTCTAGGCAGTGCTTACTAGCTAAAGGCTCTCCTCTCCTTGCTTGTGCTCATGTATGCATCCTCAGTAGTGGCCAACACTTTGCAGTCCCATGGACTGTAGCCCACCATGCTCCTCTTTCCATGAAATTTTCCAAATAATAGAGTGGGTTGCCATTTCCTACTCTAGGAGATCTTCCTGACCAAGGGATCAAACCCACATCTCCTGCATTGGCAGGCAGATTCTTTACCACTGCACCACCTGGGAAGCCCAAAGGCCCTCCCCATTACAGCTAAAATATAAGATGTCAGAAACCAACACCTGTAGCATCTGGGTGATGACTATGACTGTACCATTCTGACAAACAAGATGAGTTTGGGCACCGGCAAGAGCCGACTCATTAGAGAAGATCCTGATGCTGGGAAGGATTGAAGGCAGGAGAAGGGGACGACAGAGGACAAGATGATAGGATGGCATCACTGACCCAATGGATATGATTCTGAGCAAGCTCTGGACAATGGTGAAGGACAGAGAGGCCTGGCATGCTGCAGTCTATGGGGGTTGCAAAGAGTTGGACACGACTGAGTGACTGAACAACAGGTCTGACACACCAGTCCAATTCCCCTCAAGCTCTCTGATTTCCTAAAGATGCTTCTCTTTGATTAGAGGGTAAGAAAGACCAGAGATGCAAGTATAAATATTCACTTCCTAGGACGCAGAGCAGGAGATGATTGCAGAAAGAATGCAGAGGAGCACACAGGAGAAAAGGTCCTGTATTTCTACGTAAAATCATTTGGGGCTCTCTCACAATCTAAAGATTAAGCCAAAGTCCTCAGCACTGCAGGCTTTTCATTGTCTGCCTTAAAGCTTTATACTCATGACTATTTTATACTCATGACTATTTTATACTCATGACTGATATAACATGTACTCTGGCCAACGTTTCTCAGACTTTTATATCTGAAATCCTTATCTTCTTGCCTGGTATTTCCCTTCCCAATCTCATTTCATCTTCCTATCGCCCTACCTCAACTACTACTGTGCCAAACACACACATATGTAGCTTTATCCTAACAACAATCATTCTACTCTTTTTTTTTTTAATAAGTCCATTTTCCAAATGGATCTTGAATTACTTGAGAAGAGGGATGGCTTTGCTTTTGCATTGCTTTGACACAGAGTAGCAATGAGTGAATGAACAAAAGAAATAATGAATGATTCATTCATATCCTTCAAGATTCAGTTTTAAGTAACATAATTTTAAAGCCAACTCTAGCCCTCTCTTTCCTGTCTCAAATTTGAGATGCCCTCTTTTTTCATAATCCTTTACCTATATTTTTCACAGGACTTACCATGGGGCATTACATAGATTTGGTCAGCTACCTATCACCTGCACTGAAATATGAGCCTTTCATCATTATATTTCCAATGTCTAGCAAATAATATTTCCTTGAAGAATATGAAAGATGGATAAAGGATTAATGTGTGAATGAGTGTAATAGGCAGTGACAAAAACCATACAATTTCCAGGAAAAGGAGCAGATGTTTCTTTTTTAGAATCAAAGGAAGAATCGCAAATTACAATGGAATTTTAATTTGTGGCATGTTCAATGGCTGCACAATATTTTGCAGAGTATCACAGATAGACAGATGATAGACAGCCTATATAGAAAGAGATAAGGAGGTAGAAATAGATACTTCAGTCAGTTCAGTTCAGTTGTTCAGTCGTATCCGATTCTTTGTGACCCCATGGACTGCAACATGCCAGGCCTCCCTGCCCATCACCAATTCCCGGAGCTTACTCAAACTTATGTCCATTGAGTTGGTGATGCTATCCAACCATCTCATCCTTTGTGGTCCCCTTCTCCTCCCACCTTCAATCAAGGTCTTTTCCAATGAGTCAGCTCTTCATATCAGGTGGCCAAAGTATTGGAGTTTCACCTTTAGCATCAATATTCCAATGAATATTCAGGACTGATTTCCTTTAGGATGGACTGGTTGGATCTCCTTGTAGTCCAAGGGACTCTCAAGAGTCTTCTCCAACATCACAGTTCAAAAGCATCAATTCTTTGGTACTTAGCTTCCTTCATAGTCCAACTCTCACATGCATACATGACTACTAGAAAATACGTAGCTTTGACTAGATGGACTTTTGTTGGCAAAGTAATGTCTCTGCTTTTTAACATGCTGTCTAGGTTGGTCATAACTTTTCTTCCAAGTAGCAAGTGTCTTTTAATTTCATGGCTGTAGTAACCATCTGAGGTGATTTTGGAGCCCCCAAAAATAAAGTCTCACACTGTTTCCATTGCTTCTCCATCTATTTGCTATGAAGTGATGGGACCAGATGCCATGATCACATGAACCGCAGCCTTGTCTAACTCAATGAAACTATGAGCTATGCCATGTAGGGCAACCCAAGATGGACAGGTCATGGTGGAGAGTTCTGACAAAACATGGTCCACTGGAGAAGGGAGTGGCAAACCACTTCAGTATTCTTGCCTTGAGGACCTCATGGACAGTATGAAAAGGCAAAAAGATAGGACTTTGAAAGATGAGCTCCCCAGGTCAGTAGGTGCCCAGTATGTGACTGGAGATCAGTGGAGAAATAACTCGAGAAAGAATGAAGAGACGGAGCCAAAGCAACAACAACATCCAGTGATGGTTGCGACTGGTAATGGAAGTAAAGTCTGACGCTGTAAAGAGCAATATTGCATAGGAACCTGGAACGTAGGGCCATGAATCAAGGCAAATTGGAAATAGTCAAACAGCAGATGGCAAGAGCGAACATCGACATTTTAGGAATCAGTGAACTGAAATGGACTGGAATGGGTGAGTTTAATTCAGATGACCATTATATCTACTACTATGGGCAAGAATCCCTTAGAGAAAATGGAGTAGCCATTATAGTCAACAAAAGAGCCCAAAATGCAGTACTTGGATGCAATCTCAAAAATGACAGAATGATCTCTGTTCGTTTCCAAGGCAAACCATTAAATATCACAGTAATCCAAGTCTATGCCCCAACCAGTAATGCTGAAGAAGCTGAAGTTGAATGGTCCTATGAAGACCTATAAGACCTTCTAGAACTAACACCCCCAAAAGATGTCCTTTTCATTATAGGGGACTGGAATGCAAAAGTAAGGAGTCAAGAAATGCCCGGAGTTACAGGCAAACTTGGCCTTGGAGTACAGAATGAAGCAGGGCAAAGACAAATAGAGTTTTGCCAAGAGAATGCACTGGTCATAGAAAATACCCTCTTCCAACAACACAAGAGAAGACTCTACACATGGACATCACCAGATGGTCAACACTGAAATCAGATTGATTATATTCTTTGCAGCCAAAGATGGAGAAGCTCTATACAGTCAGCAAAAACAAGATCAGGAGCTGACTGCAGCTCAGATCATGAACTCCTTATTGCCAAATTCAGACTTAAATAGAAGAAAGTAGGGAAAACCACTAGGCCATTCAGGTATGACCTAAATCAAATCCCTGTGGTTATACAGTGGAAGTAATATAGATTCAAAGGATTAGATCTGATAGACAGAGTGCCTGAAGAACTGTGGAGAGAGGTCCGTGACATTGTACAGGAGGAAGTGATGAAGATCATCCCCAAGAAAAAGTAATGCAAAAAGGCAAAATGGTTGTCTGAGGACGCCTTACAAATAGCTGTGAAAAGAAGAGATGCAAAAGGCAAAGGAGAAAAAGAGATAGACTTAGGGTAGTTTTACCTGATAGGTTTCAGTTCCAATCAGAGAACTTTTCCAATTTATGGTATATGTAATATCAGCTATAATTTTGGAGTAAGGATACATTTAAGTTAGAAGGCAGAAGAAGTAGAGGGTGACAGATGGTTGGATGGCATTACTGATTCAATGGACATGAACTTGGGAAAACTCGGGGAGATAGTGAAGGTCCGGGAGGCCTGGAGTGCTATAGTCCATGTGGTCACACAAAGTCAGACACAACTTGGCGATGGAACAACATTTAAGTGAATGTGTTTGATGCCCTCAATACAGCTAATTTGTTAATATATTTAGAGTATTACTGGCACAGAGATTCTCAGTATCTGATTAATCTTTAGACACCATAGCTTTTAAACACCTTGATCTGAAAGTTGCGGCTTTACAAATTCAAGACTTATTTAATTCAAAAAGCTTCTCTTACAGAAATAGCCTTTATGTTATTCTTTGGGGTCATCTTTCAGTGAGCTGCTGCCTACCACATGTGTGAATGCTACAGCCCAGAGTCTCAGTTGTTTATGAACTTTGTTGAGAGCAAAGGTTTATTTGTATAAAGTCTAATAGCTTTTGACAAGATTGTAGCTCTTCTAATGGCAAACAGTCATCTGTTTCTCTAAGCACCTGATTAAAATAAAGTGAAAAGATGAAAAGGTGTTTAAACATGTTTCAGACTAATTCATAATGTCAGTCTAAACTAACTGGAAAGACAAGAGTGTTCTCCTGGTGTTCCTCCTTCTCATCTTGATCCTTAGTAAAGTAATGTGTGTGCACCCACAGTTCCCAGGCTCAGTTTGATTATTTTTATCCAGTTTCTTTACCTCTTCAATCATTCCATATCTTATCAGAAACAAAAATAAAAACATGCTGTATTTTCTATAATTAAATCACCCCTGTTTAGTTTTCCTGTACCTGCTCTTTTATTTTGAAGTTATGTGGGGCAGGTCTGCATTGCTCAATATTGTCCATTTTCTTCCCCAATGTTATGACTTCTTCTACCTTAAAATATAAAGGAAAATTTTAAGAGTTGGAAAGAACCACAGGATAGATTTATCTGGTTTTCTACTTTTATCTTTGTCAACAATTTAAATCTAGGGAAATTGCACAAGTGAGTAGGTGACTATGCTAGGAAGAGAATTCTGTTTTCCTGATTTATATTCTCTGAGTCTCCATTTATCCTACACTACTATTAAGACACTATTAATGTCTCTATTCACCCATCCCTTTATGAGCTCATACATGCAAGCTCTTAGAATCTTAGAACTTAGTGCCTGCTGCACATAATATTTATTAATTCTTATTTTTCTTATAATTAACTATCATTTAATTATTTTATAATAGGTAATTAGAATTTTTGTTAAATCAGAACCACATGAATAATTGTCTATAATATATTTACATTGCCTCTCCCTTCAAGGAGAGTCACTGTACTTTATAAAAACTCATTAAGGTGGGTAGAATAATAACCCTTCCTAAAGATGTCTGAACCTTAATTCCTCAAACCTGAATATGTCATATTTCATGGCAAAGGGAGAAGAATTAAGGTTGTAGAGGGAATCAAGGTTGCTAATCAACTGACCTTGAGTTGAGGAGATTATTTTGGATTATCCCAATGAGACCAATGTTATCTCAAAGGTTTTCATAAGTTCAAGAGAGAGGCAAAAAAAGGGAGAAGAGAGTTGGCAGTGAGAAAAGGACTAGTTCAGAGTTGCTTACTCTGAAGATGGAGGAAAAGAACCAAAGCCGAGGAATACAGGTGGCATGGAGACTCTGCCAAAAGGAACAGAGCCTCTAAAGTGGTAGGAAGCCCTGAAGACATTTTCGTTTTAGTCCAGTGAGACCCATTGCAGTCTCCCAAACCATAGGACTGAAAGACAATAGACGTATAATTACATTAGTGGTAATTTGTTACAATATCCATAGGAAATGAATATAGTAATTTTTAGGAGGAATATAAAAAGAGCATTCTTAAATGTAGAAGTTGTGCATTTGGTCCAATCAAATGTAGAACAGCAACCAGCACACTCTAGTACAGTGATAAATGGTAGAAGAATCTGATATAATGGGATATTCCACATTTGTACTGTCCCGTATGTAGCCCTTCACTATACTGAGATCTTGAAACATACACCAGAGAAACTAAATTTTTAAATTTAATTTAAATTATAATTTAAATAGCCATGTGTGGCTAATAAATTGAACATTATGGTTAGTGTCTGGTTTATAATTAATGTTTCTCCTCTATCCTGCCAAGGGACTCAAAGACAATTCTCACAAAATAATAAGGTAGCAAGTCAGAAACAAGTCTTTGCCTGCTCTAAGTACGAAAGTCATGTTTAGTAGATTATGTACTCGGTAAATATTTAATGAAGTTCGTGGGAATGTGGTGGCAACCACCATTAAAATCAAGGAGGGTTAGTTTAGAGGAAGACAGTTACTAGACGGAAGAGAATTTTTTCCAGCCAAATTCCAGCAGGCTTGGCCTTTGCCAGCAACAAGGTCAAGGGTATCCAACCAGCAATCTGCACATATCCAGTGTGGCCTTGACCCCACACAGCTGTCTGATAGCACAGGGCAGAGTAACAGAAAATCAGTTAAAATTCACTTCCAACTGTCAGACTTTTGCAACGTCCTGTTCTTTGCCCTCTTTGTATTTCTCCTGTTTACTCACAGAGTTTGGTTCTGCCTGGCTTAACCTCTACCCTGTGCAACTTTCATAGAATAAGTAGTCTTTTCTAAGGTTTTCACAGGTGGAGGAAAAAAGGGATGGGAGGGGGACTGAAACAGTAGCAGATTTTATTTTGAGAGTTAAGTTTTTAATTTGAAGGCAAAAGTATATACACACATGATTTTGGAAACTTAACTTCAGTTGGTTTTGATTATTTTTCAGTGGGTTATAGAATTTTAAGTATGGACTTATACTTCATTTCATAGCACAATAAGGCAGCTTCTTCCATTGCAGAATTTCTCACCTCCCCTTTCTATTCTCACTGTTCAGTGCTGATTCGGATTCCTATCATCTTCCGTTAATACCAACTATTATAAGAGAAAAGACTTATAAGCAGTCAATATGTTCCAGACCCTTTTCTAACCCCCTGTCTTTACTCGATGATGGTAACACTAATATTTGTATTTTGAAGATGAAGACATGAGCCATCCAAAGGATAATAGCTAACTTGCCTATGTTATACAGATAGTAACCAGAAAAGCCAGGACTAGAATGAAGGAAATCTGGAGATACAACCAATGCTTTCAGCCATTGTGGTCAAACTGACTTCAACCACTTCACAGGACACAGCATCATTGAGCTGTGTTAGAAGACAAATCATAATTAGTTTGCTAGTATAGAAAATAGTGCAGTTCATCTAATAATTTAATAGCTAGTTAGTTTATACCTTGAAAAAAACAGTGGATAGTGAGATATTTCTTTTTCAATAGAATGGAGATAATTCAAATTTTTACTTCTAAAAGTCCCAGGCAGGGACTTCCCTGGTGATCTAATAGCTAAGATTTATCACTCACAAAGCAGGGGGCCCTAGTTTAATCCCTAGTCAGGGAATAAGATCCCACATGCTGCAATTAAAGATACCACATGCCCCAACAAAAATTGAAGACCCACACAGTCAAATAAATTAATTAATTTTTTAAAAGTCTCAAATAGAGGACACACACATAGGACTCAGTAAATGTTAGGCATCTTATTTTTGAATTGGAAAATATTTATAACTAGTGGATATGATTATGCACTATATTATATGTATATTACATAGACATATATATATATATCATGTATCTGATATGTTGGTGCATCTGATATGTTAGTGAAAAGACACAGAGTTTTGCCAAGAGAACACACTGATAATAGAAAACACCATCTTAAAACAACACAAGAGAAGACTCTACACATGGACATCACCAGATGGTCTACACCAAAATCAGATTGATTATATTCTTTGCAGCCAAAGATGGAGAAGCTCTATACAGTCATCAAAAACAAGACTGGAAGCTGACTGCAGCTCAAATCATGAACTCCGCATTCCAAAATTCAGATTTAGAATGAAGAAAGTAGTGAAAATGACTACACCTAATTTAGGTATGACCTAAATCAAATTCCTTACAATTATACAGTGGAAGTATCAAATAGATTCAAAGGAGTATATCTGATAGACAGAGTGGCTGAAGAACTATGGACGCAGGTTCGTGACATTGCACAAGAGGCAGTGATCAAGATCAGCCCCAAGAAAAAGAAATGCAAAAAGGCAAAATGGTTGTCTGAGGAGGCCTTACACATAGCTGAGAAAAGAACAGAAGCAAAAGGTAAAGGAGAAAAGGAAATATATACCCATTTGAATGCAGAGTTCCAAAGAATAGCAAGGAGAGCTTCCTCAGTGATCAACGCAAAGAAACAGAGGAAAAGAACAGAATGGGAAAGAGTAGAGATCTCTTCAAGAAAATTAGAGATACCAAGGGAACATTTGATGCAAAGATGGGCACAATAGAGGACAGAAATTGTAAGCATCTAACAGAAGCAGAAGATATTAAGAAGAGGTGGCAAGAATACACAGAACTATAAAAAAAGATCTTCATGACCCAGATAGCCATGACGGTGTGATCACTCACCTAAAGCCAGACATCCTGGAATGCAGANGATGCAAAGATGGGCACAATAGAGGACAGAAATTGTAAGCATCTAACAGAAGCAGAAGATATTAAGAAGAGGTGGCAAGAATACACAGAACTATAAAAAAAGATCTTCATGACCCAGATAGCCATGACGGTGTGATCACTCACCTAAAGCCAGACATCCTGGAATGCAGAGTCAAGTGGGCCTTAGGAAGTATTACTACAAAAAAAGCTAGTGGAGGTGATGGAATTCCAGGTGAGCTAATTCTAATCCTAAAAGATGATTCTGTGAAAGTGCTGTACTCAATATGTCAGCAAACTTGGAAAACTCAGTAGTAGCCACAGGACTGGAAACGATCTGTTTACATTCCAATCCCAAAGAAAGGCAATGCCAAAGATTGCTCAAACTACCGCACAATTGCACTCATCTCACACGCTAGCAAAGTAATGCTCAAAATTCTCCAAGTCAGACTTCAACAGTATGTGAACCGTGAACTTCCAGATGTTCAAGCTGGATTTAGAAAAGGCAGAAGAACCAGAGATTAAATCGCCAGTATTCGTTGGATCATGGAAAAAGCAAGAGAGTTCCAGAAAAACATCTACTTCTGCTTTATTGACTATGCCAAAGCCTTTGACTGTGTGGATCACAGCAAACTGGAAAATTCTGAAAGAGATGGGAATACCAGACCATCTGATCTGCCTCCTGATTAATCTGTATGCAGGTCAGGAAGCAACAGTTAGAACTGGACATGGAACAAAAGACTGGTTCCAAATCGGGAAAGGGGTACGACAAGGCTGTATTTTGTCACCCTGCTTATTTAACTTATATGCAGAGTACATCATGAGAAATGCTGGGCTGGATGAAGCACAAGCTGGAATCAGGACTGCCAAGAGAAATATCAATAACCTCAAATATGTAGATGACACAACCCTTATGGTAGAAAGTGAAGAAGAACTAAAGAACCTCTTGATGAAAGTGAAACTGGAGAGTGAAAAAGTTGGCTTAAAGCCCAACATTCAGAAAACTAAGATCATGG
>SJYA01000205.1:1773826-1927097 GCA_006410615.1 Neotragus moschatus
GAATGGATAAGAAAGCTGTGGTACATATACACAATGGAGTGTTACTTAGCCATTAAAAAGAATACATTTGAATCAGTTCTAATGAGATGGATGAAACTGGAGCCAATTATACGGAGTGAAGTAAGCCAGAAAGAAAAACACCCATCATACATTTTCAACCAGTTATTCCCATTTATTTTGGATCCTCCAAGTCCTGGCCTCCAGCATTTATCCACATCACAGTCACATTCTTTGAACTGGAATGTACTGCAGTACCATACCCACAATTCCCCTCCATCATCCATCCCTTACTCTTCAGAGTAACATTGTTAAAAACATTATCAAACAAACTTGACCAGGTCTTGCTTCTACTTAAAACCTTGTCATGTCTTTCTATTGTCCTCAAGAAGAAAACCCAAATAATCCCAAGTAAAATTAATCATTCACATCTATATATTCATTGGAAGTAATCATTAATACCCATTCTTCCTCATCAATTCTCCCTTTCCCAAATCCTATTCCTTTACATCAAGCAGAGTTGCAATTTATAGTTTACAGTCATGCATAATATAATTGTCTTGAAAATCTCCTAGGAAGGAGCCATAGTGAAGACTTATTCTGTGTCAATCCAAAATGTCCAGCTTCTCGTCCATCTTTGAAATGATTAAAACTCGGAGAGGAAATCAGAGTTCTGTTTCCCATTGAATGCAAGGACATATATAATATTTCTGTCCTGTGTTGATGGACAAAACCATCCAGCATTTTCAAAAATTATCACTCTTGGCTCAGCATAAACACTTTAAATCACATAAAGGCATACAAGATTCATTTCAACTCATCACTGGCAGGTACACACTACTTTCTGCCTCCCAAGTTGCTGTTTCTGACACTGACTAAACTCTCTCACCAACCTATTCTTGCATTATTTCCACAGCCTGTCATTGAGTGATTTCTATCTCTGGCTCCTACAGCCCAGAAAAATCTTTCTAAAATAGAAATCTGCTCAAGTCCGTGATTAAAATTCTGTGACTGCTTCTGATTGCCTAGGATATGATAAACCCCACATTCCTTAACATAGCATACAAGTCCTGTCAGTTCAGCTACTTACTACATGTACTTCCTATGTGCACACTGGCATCAAGAGCCTACAGTATCCAGAGAAGTAACATAAATGAATGAAGAAAGAATAGCAGACATTGTGGAGAGAGCCTATCTAGAGCAATGCAGTGTGGCCATCTCTTTTTGATCAGATTCTAGACTTTTTAAAGAGGAATCTTCTAGTTTCTCAAAGTTAAAACAAATTTAATCTTTGGAGAACTCCTGGTCACTTCAAAAAAAAAAAAATCCGAAACTTTTGTTTCAGGCCAAATCTGAAATGCTGCTCACCAGTCTGTAACTCTGCTCTACATTTTGGTATAAATTTTGGGGAATTTAGTTTAAATATTTAGTTCAGCCTGATAAAGTCAGCCTACCACTCTCTATTCTTTGGCCTTGGGATACTCACCAAGGTTCTTACAATATAGCTGTCATTGATTAAATGTTGTCCACATTCTGGGTACAGGGCTCAGCGTACAATAGACACAATCTCAATCAATCTGTTTCATTTCCACAACTCTCTGCTTTACCTCTATTTATTTTATTTTACATATGGGAAAGAATAAGCATGGAGAGACGAACTTATCTAGTATTATGTCTAATGAAGAAAGCAAGCAGTCTCACATTAATTTAGTCTTATCCCAAAGACCAAGGTATTAAAAATTACAATCTGTATCACACTACAATTTCTTTTTGTTTTGATCTCCCACCAACACCACAAAAAATCTGGATCTCTTCGAGAGTCAAAACTGATTTTACTCACCATTGCATGGTAATGCTTCAGATACCTAATCCTCAAGATCACAGATCCTTCCTCTATCAGTCTGTTCATCTGTTCACTCATTTACTTAATTATCCAAAACTTTCTTAGCACCTACTATTCACTCTGATATGACTTTGACTTGGAGACTTGTTGAGGGCTCAGTCTGTGGATGTCCCTGTATGGGTGGTTGGAAGACTCACAAAGGAGATAAACATAAACATGTGCTTCAGGTTAATGCAGGCTACCGCCTAAGCCCCCTGCCTCAGAAGCCAGATCTACTGAGTTTGGATGCCAATTCTGCCCTTACCAACCGTGTAACTTGGAGCAAACTATTAACACTTTGCTTAGCTGGGCCTCAGTTTCCTTATCTGTTGTGATCAAAACTTAACTTACTGGCTTTCTTGAGTACTAAGTGAGTTCATACAGATAAAGCTCTTCAGTTCAGTTCTGTCCCTTAGTCGTGTCCGACTGTTTGCGATCCCATGAATCGCAGCACACCAGGCCTCCCTGTCCATCACCAACTCCCGGAGTTCACTCAGACTCACGTCCATTGAGCCAATGATGCCATCCAGCCATCTCATCCTCTGTCGTGCCCTTCTCCTCCTGCCCCCAATCCCTCCCAGCATCAGAGTCTTTTCCAATGAATCAACCCTTCGTATCAGGTGACCAAAGTACTGGAGTTTCAGCTTTAGCATCCTTCCTTCCAAAGAAATCCCAGGGCTGATCTCCTTCAGAATGGACTTGTTGGATCTCCTTGCAATCCAAGGGACTCTCAGAGTCTTCTCCAACACCACAGCTCAAAAGCATCAATTCTTCGGCACTCAGCTTTCTTCACAGTCCAACTCTCACATCCATACATGACCACTGGAAAAACCATAGCCTTGACTAGACGGACCTTTGTTGGCAAAGTAATGTCTCTGCTTTAGCTCTTAGGATCCAAATAAATTAGTAAGTATTATTGATTAGTCTTATGTCTGCACATGGCTAGGCTGTAGTAGCTAGTTGTTTGGTCAAGCACCAATATAGATGTTGATGTTAAGGTATTTTTTAAAGATGTGAAAGTCATTCAGTCATGTTCTGACTACTTGAGAACCCATGGGTTGTAGCATGTCAGGCTCCTCTATCCATGGAATTCTCCAGACCACAGTATTGGAGTGGGTAGTCATTCCCATCTTCAGGGGATCTTCTCAACTCAGGGATCGAACCCAGGTCTCCCACATTACAGGCAGATTCTTTACTGTCTGAGCCACCAGGGAAATCCAAGAATACTGGAGTGAGTAGCCTATCTTTTCTACAGGGGATCTTCCCAACCCAGGGATTGAACTGGGATTTCCCGCATTGCAGGCAGATTCTTTATCAGCTGAGCTACCAGGGGAGCTCCTTTTTAGAAACGACTGAGGGACTTCACTTTCACTTTTCACTTTCATGCATTGGAGAATAAAATGGCAACCCACTCCAGTGTTCTTGCCTGGAGAATCCCAGGGACGGGGGAGCCTAGTGGGCTGCCGTCTATGGGGTCGCACAGAGTCGGACACGACTGAAGTGACTTAGCAGCAGCAGCAGCAGCAGCAGAGCGACTGAACTGAACTGAACATTTAAATCACTAAACTTTGAGTGAAGCAGATTGCTCTCCATAATGTGTGCAGGCCTCATCTAATCAGTTGAAAGCCTTCAGAACAGAACTGATGTTTCAGGGGATAAAAAAGGAATCCTCAAGACTGCAAGATTTTGAACTCAAGAATTCAACATCAACTTTTATCTGAGTCTCCAGTTTGCTGGCCTAACTCTATAAATTTTGGTCTTGTCAGCTTTCACCGTTTCATGAGTCAACTCTAAAATAAAGAATAATTAGAGTGAATAAAGAATAAATAAATATTTGAAATACATCTATCCTTCTCTCTATATGTACATATAATATTATAATATATATAAGATATTATTAATATCTTACCTGCTTCCAAGTTAGAACAGTTGGTAAAGAATCCACCTGCCAACGCAGGAGACACAAGAGACACAGCTTCAATCCTTGGATCGGGAAGATCCATCCCCTGGAGAAGGAAATGGCAACCCACTCCAGTATTCTTGCCTGGAAAAATTCCATAGACAGAAGACCTTGATGGGCTACAGTCCACGGGGTCACAGAGTCAAATACAAGTCAACACACATGAGCATGTTATAACTTGTCAAACATTATGTTCAATATAAGGATGACCTATCTACCTATATCTATATTTCCTATTGATTCTGTTTCTCTGGAGAACGTTGCCTTATACAGTTACTGTTACATTAAAGAGATTTAAAGTAAAATATCACAATTTGACCTTGATTATTGATTATCAAACTAGGGGGTTATTTCTAACATCCCTGATGTTTAAAAGGAAACCTTCCTCCAAACATAACACAAACAAAATAAAGTAAGTGAACAGTTCTTTACCAACTTGCTTCAAAGTAAATTTTTATGATTCAAAGAGTCAATTTTATAGCAGAATTCCATCTTTTTTTCTCTCTCCCTCTTTTTTTCCTCTGAGGAGATAGATCTTTGAGGCTGGGAGCTTATGGGGGGACCTAAGAAAGAAATTTAAGTCTACATAACAAGACAAAGACTTGTTACAACTCACAAACTAAGGATTTTCCCACTCAACGCTTGAAGAACTGTGCTGATCTGCAGGAATTTGGTATCATGACTCCATCCTCCCTCTGCTTCTGGCTCACCTCATCGTAGAAAAAGCCCCTTGGCTTTTAGTACTTGACAAGGACTCAGAGGGTAAAACTGTCCAGGGCCATGAGATGGAGCTTAGATACATCATCTAAAATCCGCACCCCTCTCATTGTTGCCTTTTCAACTTCTGAACATAAAATTATATCTGCCTGCTAGAAACAGTTCATATTCTTTCACCATGATTCAACTATGAATGACATTAAGTGAGATTCTAATAGAATGAAGGCAAGAAAAAGTCTTTCTGAACAAATGTATCATTTGTAAGTGGCTGGGTTAATAAATATATCTGTTCTACCTGATCTAATAGCCATCATGCCATGTGCTTATTATGTACTAACTACTGTCAGAAGTAATGTACACATATTAGCTTACTTAACATCACAACACAATAAAGTTTTACTTCTTCATTTGAAAGAGGAAAAATCTAATGCTTAAACAAGTTGCATAAATTTTCTAAAGTTATTCTGCTCCTAAGTGATAGAACTAGGATTCAAATGTTTATGTTTTAAACCATACACCTTGCTACCTCCTCTAAAACCCCAAGGGGATTCAAAGGACTGTTTTAAGTAGTAGTTATGACAGGAAAGCACCAACATTCTTAGTATTGGTAACTTTCATGTTCTAATACTAGAATTCATATTAAGCTTTCACACTTGTGCTCTGATTCTTCTCGTGAGTCCTAAATAATTCTACAGGCAATTGTTTACTTAGAAATATGTTCATCCACTTTGCTTTTATGATCTGAGAAGCCCTGAAAAGTCAATAGTAACACACAGTGTCCCTAAGTGAAACAATTACCTTCCAACAACTTTTGGATTTCTCATCATTCATCATTTCTGGGATGCTACCTCTTGGGATTGTCTCTTTGTCTCTTCTATCACTCATAGTCTCACCTTGATTTCCATCTCTCTGTGTATGTCTTGTACTAATTCCTGTTCTCAGGATCATGATTGAGTTCAAGTATTAGTCACATATGGAGTAAACCAGCAGACTACTTGCTGTTTTCACTCATATTTCCCTCCTTGACAGCAACACTCTCCCCACATGCTTCCAGATCCCCAAAGTGCAGAGTCTTAGTGGGCAGCAGCAGAGATTAAGAAGAGACAGGAAGAAGCAGGAAGTCAGTCATAATGAGGAGAAAAACACATGATAAGGATGCCTAATCCTTAAAAGACAAGGACCCTTATTTGACTTGATTGACAAGGGAAATCCTGTAAGACAGTGTTTAAAGGTGCAAGCTTGAGGGTCAAAGTGTATAGTCTGGAACCCCAGTATTTACCGAATCCAGTCCTGGTAACATGATCTAACTTCTCTATGTCTCTGTCATCTCATATCAGTTCAGTTCAGTTGCTCAGTCGTGTCCGACTCTTTGTGACCCCATGAAACGCAGCAAACCAGGCCTCCCTGTCCATCACCAACTCCCAGATTCACCCAAACCCATGGCCATTGAGTTGGTGATACCATCCAACCATCTCATNCTTTCAGTATCCTATATTTTTCCTTTTCATACTGTTCATTGGGTTCTTGAGGAAAGAATATTGAAGTGGTTTGCCATTCCCTTCTCCAACCCACCCGTCTTGGGTTGCCCTGTGGGTATGGCTTAGTTTCACTGAGTTAGACAAGGCTGTGGTCCTAGTGTGATTAGATTGACTAGTATTCTGTGAGTATGGTTTCAGTGTAAGATGGTGGTCTAGTCCTAAGCAAAATCTGAGAACCTCCCTTGAGCTTAACAATCCTGGGGAATAAATAAATCAAATAGGATTGATATCTTTCACAGAACCCTACAGGACATTCATCTGGGTATAGAAAGAATTAATAACTGTGGGCCCAGACTCTGAGGACTTAGCCTGGATGTGGTCCTGCCCTACAGATCAGCCTGAGAGCCTTCCCAGGGTCTGAGGAGGCTTTCAGATAAGGAAGAACACCATTTGCTTAATTCCTGCTTATCCCAAATTAAATCTCTTCATCTAGCTTATGCGTTACCCTTTTCATTGGTAGTGGTGGTGGTTTAGTTGCTAAGTTTTGTCCAATTCTATTGAGACCCCAAGGACTGTAGCCTACCAAGCTCCTCTGTCCATGTGATTTACCAGGCAAGAATACTGTAATGGGTTGCCATTTCCTTCTCCAGGGGATCTGCCCGACCCAGGGATCAAACCTGCATTTCCTACATTGCAAGATTATTCTTTACTACTAAGTTACCAAGGAAGTCCACCCTCTTCATTGCTAGTCCTTAAATCTCCATGCAGATTTGTCCTTTGGATTTAAACCTTAAGGTATCTGACAATAGCCAGGTAGAAATGAGGGTTGTGGGGCTTGGGGGTTTTTGCTATTTTATATATTTTTTAGAAGTGTAGTTTTAGTCTTACAGCAAAATTGAGCAGAAGGTGCAGAGATTCCCATATTCTGTCTCACCTCACACATACATAGCTTCCCCTCCTGCACCACCAACATTTCCCCAAGTGGCAGAGTTCTCTTCACCCCTCTCAATCACACTATGAAAAATTTTTTAACTCCCTCTTTAATACAAACTGGCAGTTGCCATAAGAAATATTGAAACATATCTTGTTTTCCCTTTTGCAAGTTTATTTCTGCCTGGGAGGTGCTTCTGTTTTTATTAAAACCTTCTCCTCCCACCACACTGGCACCACACACACAAAGAGGTTGGGAAAACATTTTAATTATTCCAAACCACAGCATCTGAGGTACACTTCTGAGTAACTAAAAGGAAGAAAGCTTTAGAGATCCACAAAGCAAAACTAAAGGCTAAATAAACTAAAATCTGAGGTGCTGGCCACAGCCAGTCACACTGCAAAAGCCAGAACTTGGACTTCTAATCCCAGGACAGGTCTCTTTCTACGTGGGGGGTGGGGGGGGGGCTTTTTAGATGTTGTCACCTCTGGTGAATAACATCGGAGAAACACCCTTTGGAGGGGCAGGGGCCTGGGTGGCCAGGTCCCTCTGAGAATGAATCACTGCTCTAAGACAAAGTGCTGTGAGAAAGAGGGTGATGAGTATGTGTGTGTGTGTGTTCAAGTGTAGGAATGGTGGAAGGTAGGCTGGGTGTGGGTGTGGGTGTGTACAAGTGTAGGGGTAGGGGAGGGTAGGCTGTATTTCCATAAGGATGGGTGTGTGTGCTCAGTCAAGTCCTATTCACTGAGGTACTTTTTGAGACTCCATAGACTGCAACCGGCTCAGCTCCTCTGTCCATACAATTTTCCAAGCAAGAATGCCAGAGTGAGTTGCCATTACCTTCTCCAGGGGATCTTCCAGACCCAGGGACTGAACCCGTGCCTCTTGCCCTTCCTGCATTGGCAGGCAGATTTTTTTACATCTGCACCACCAGAAACTCAAAGGACATATATTTTGGTCAAGCTGAGATGTAGTTAGGCAGAATAGGTTGAGAACCAGTACTGCATATGTTATCAACTTGCTGTATGGTACGTTTCCTCTCTGGGCCTCAGTTTCCTAATAAATAAAGTATCAACATTTCTTTTATAATTCTAAGAGAGATCTCGAAGGGAAGAAAGGGCATTGGGAAGAAAGGAAAATGGGGAGGAGGCTGAACGGAAAGGGAGGAAAGTGTGTGAGGGAGGTTAGAGGGGTGTAGAGCCATAGAAATGTCTTTTAATCAGCGAGGAAAAAGTCGAAAATGAAACTGTGCGTCCCTTGAGGTCTTAATTTTTCACCTTGGCATTTTTTAGTGTTTAGACATACGAAGTCATTTTTGGATAAATGTGGACTGAATGAACAGAAAGCCTGGGAAGGTTCACAGAGGAAAAGGGCAAGAGGGGAAAAGAGAGGAAACGAGCAGCACCAGGACACGATGCGTACCTGATCCTCCTCGTGTCCCACTTGGCTGGCAGGACCTTCCCGCCAGAGTTCGGGCCCCTTCTCGGGCTCCCGCGCTCCCTCTCGCTTTCCAACAACCCGCCCGGAAACCGCCAGGGGGCGCTGCGCGGCGACCGGGTCAGGCCGGGGGCGGAGCTGCTTTAAATCGCGGCGCCCAGCGGGTCTGCATCTCAGTCGCGGTCCGGAAGCAGCCTCAGCTTCTTGCCTCCGAACCGCAGCGCCAACCGAGACCAGGACCCAGACTCGGTCCCAGAGCTTCTCCGACGTCAGCACAGGGGGCAGGATTCCCTGCGATAACTTCCTCCGCTAGGCTCCGTCACCCCCAGGAGTCTCGGGTGCGCACCTGCGAACTCCGCCTTGTGCACCTGCTGCCCCTGAGCCAGCGCGGGCGCCTGAGCGAGTCATGGCCAACGCGGGGTTGCAACTGCTGGGCTTCATCCTGGCGTTTCTGGGTTGGATCGGCTCCATCGTCAGCACGGCGCTGCCCCAGTGGAAGGTTTACTCCTATGCTAGTGACAACATCGTGACGGCCCAGGCCATCTACGAGGGGCTGTGGATGTCGTGCGTGTCGCAGAGCACCGGGCAGATCCAGTGCAAAGTCTTCGACTCCTTGCTGAATCTGAACAGTGAGTGCCTTCCCCACTTCCCAGTTGTGACTCAAGGTGGTGTAATGTTAATCGTTCGGTCGTGTCCGACTCTTTGCAACCCCACAGGCTGTAGCCCGCTAGGCTCCTCTGTCCATGGGCTTCTCCAGGCAAGAATACTGGAGTGCGTCGCCATTTCCTCCTCCAGGGGATCTTCTCGACTCAGAGATCGAACCCGGGTCTCCTTCATTACCGACAGATTCTTTACTGTCTGAGCTACAGGGACCCAACCCCAAATGGCCCCCTTTCGGAATAGTAGCTTTCAAAAGATTCTGTTGTGTGATTACATGATGTCTGTCACCCTTCAGTGGATCAAGTCTTCTGATCATGTGCCCCACCATAAGGTAGTAGAGAGAACCCTGGTTTGAGGAAAGGGACAACCAGACCTAAGCTCTAATTTTTCCTCTAACTCCCTAGGTGACACTCTTCTCAAGGTGTGAGTTTCATCTTACATACCCATGAGTGGGGTGGCAATTGAGCGAGTGGGAGCCAACCTCGAATTTGAGCTCTTAGGCCTTTCCTGGACATTCTCAGATTCTGTGAAAATTGAAGAACTGTAGGGTTAGGACAAGAAAATGATGTGCCTTGAAAAATTTGGAGCCTAAAAACTTCTCCAGTTTGTAAAATTAAATAGATAATGCCAGTTATTAGATATAACTTTTTTCTCTATCTTTACTATAAGTTATCATGAGAAGAAATCAGAGTCCTACATAGACTGTCTCAACCTAGTGTCTTCTAATACTTGAGTTTGAATCTTCTGATTCTTTTGAATTCTAAGATCCAGTTAGTGTGAAGAGGCTCAGTGGTAAAGAATCTGCCTGCAGTGCAGGAGACCTGGGTTCTATCCCTGGGTCAGGAATATCCTCTGGAGAAGGAAATGGCAACCCACTCCAGTATTCTTGCCTGGAGAATCCCATGGACAGAGGAGCGTGGCAGCCTACAGTCCATGGGGTTGTAGACTCTCAGATACGACTGAGGGACTAAACAAGTGTGAGGAAGTCCTTTCCTCCAGTGACTCCTTGAAGAAGTAAGTCTCTAAAGATTCCTCAGAGGTTTAACTCTCATACCAGGAGTCTTCAGAGGAGGAGGAGATTGTATAGTCTTATTTTGGAAAGTGAAGGTGGGTGGCAGGTGGAAAAATGATGAAAAAAGAGAAGTTCAAAATTACCTCCCTCCTTTATATAAAGGGGAAAATGAAGCTACTAAGGAGATACGCAGANACAAGTGTGAGGAAGTCCTTTCCTCCAGTGACTCCTTGAAGAAGTAAGTCTCTAAAGATTCCTCAGAGGTTTAACTCTCATACCAGGAGTCTTCAGAGGAGGAGGAGATTGTATAGTCTTATTTTGGAAAGTGAAGGTGGGTGGCAGGTGGAAAAATGATGAAAAAAGAGAAGTTCAAAATTACCTCCCTCCTTTATATAAAGGGGAAAATGAAGCTACTAAGGAGATACGCAGGAGAAAGAGGGCGGGTCTCCTCCGAGCTTCTGTCTTCCACAGAGGAATTTCTCTGTAACAAATGTTGGCTTCTTTCTTTCGTAAGTTTGGACAGGATTATGTAGAGAGAAATAGTCCTAGATATGGTGGAGAGAAGAGTGACAGGATGGATTTTTTCTTTTATTGCTTTTTAAAACAAAAACTTCTGAGTGTTTTGTCAGAAATTCATTAAATTCCAGCTTACTTAGGTCATAACAATTCATGGCTAGAGTAGCTTCCTTGAGATATGACATTAGTTGTCCTGAACTTGTGTCTGTCATGCACTTGAACTAACTTGAATAAAAGCTTCCTTAGCCTTTGCTTAGACAAACAAGCCTGCCCACCAGTCCCCTTTGTGTGCTGACGGTAAGCAGTGTTCAAGTCGTGGCTCAAGTTTACTTCAGTTGCTTTGTCCACCTCCTGTGTGTGGTTTTGTCAAAAGCCATGCCCTTTAGAGTTGTTCACTCTATTCTGAAACTGTTTAAAACTCTCAAGTACCTGTGGAATTTGTGAGTCAGTGTACACATGGCGGTTTTTAGTGTTGCCATTTCAGCTTTTCAGAGTTCCCATATTAGGATTCTTTTATGCCAAATATAAGGAGTACATGAAGTATATGACTTTATATAATCATTGAATCTCCTCAAGGATGGATAAATATGGGTAAGGAATTGTATGGCATTTGGCATGTCAAATTGAAGCACTGGCAGATGGAGATGGTTGTAAGGACAGTTCCAGATAGATCTCTGATTCCTCTGATCAAAATGATTCACTTTCTTATTTTTAAGTATCTTTCAAATTATATTTATTTAGCTGCCCTGGGTCTCAGCTGTGCCACTCAGGATCTTCGATCTTTTGGGGGGCATCTTGGATCTTTTACTTGTGGTATGTAGGATCTAGTTCCCTGACCAGGAATCGAACCTGGCTCCCCTGCACTGGGAGTGCAGAGTCTTGGCCACTGGACCACCAGGTAAGTACTAGTAGTTCATTTTCAACATGTGCAAATAGACTTTCTTTTACCTTCCTTAAACAGTCAAATGAAATCAGATCAATCCATGTTGTAAATGCCAAAATAGGTTATTCCTACACCTGAAGATGTGTTAAAATATTTTATTTTCATTTATAGCTAACATAACTGTTATGATTTTTAAAGCTATGGTGGAAGAGCTGAACGCTACCTTTCCTCTACTCATTTTGGAGATTGCTTTCTGATGAATTTTTTTTTTAATTTAAACTCCATGTCAGTTCCTATTTTCCTTTTGGTTAATGCCAGAGTTTATCAAAGGTGGGGCTGAGGCCTTTCTTTCATAACTGACTCTCAGAAGAGAGAGCCTTGACTCACAGGTTTACTTCCCAACCTGCCAGTGACTCACTAGATGCCTTTGGATGAAGCCAAGAGAACCTACCTGTCTCTGTTTCTCCACCTGGACAGTTGTGCTCACGCCCACCTGATGTAGAGACCTGGAGGGTGATTCATTGGCTGTTTTTGGTTTAGTACTGTGATATCCAGAGGTGAACAGGCTTATCTGTGCATATAATTAGTGTTCCTTGAAACAAGTTGCACTCCACAAAGTGCTTTTAGGTGAAAAACTTAGAAGTTGCTTAAAATTGTAGCTGTCTCTTTGCCAGTGGAGCCCACTTGACAATTTAGGGCTCAGATTCTGGGATTTATAAAGGTGTTCTCTAACTAATGTCAGCTGCAAAGAGCTCATGGCAGTGTCTAAAGGGATACAATACACTTAAGGCAATGTCAAAAGTGAGATGCAACAAGGCTTCTTTAGATGGTTTTTGCAAAGCAGTTTATGAAAATGTAACTGGGGAACTTCCTGAGTAAACAAACAATACACCATGGATTGTGGTTTTACTATGGCTAAGACAGTTTCACTTCCATCCAAGACTGGATGTTTATTGACACTGATGACTGATAGTTGGACTATGCAAAAGAGAATGCCAGATAGAGTTGATTTTCTTGATTAAACTGTACGTCTTGCCTTGTTTTGATTCATTTTACAAGATTTTGGCAAGCTAGTTCCTATTTCATGTGCTGAGTTAATTGCTTCTCCTGGCTTGACTTTAATAGCTAGAGCTGTCCAAAGACTGGGTTGCCCCAGGAGGTTGCTTGGTGGGAGGTGTGCAGCAGAGGAATAAATAAGTATTTTGAAAGAATGCTGTAGGGAAAATCCAAGTCCCAGACAAATGGGAGGTTAGGCTAGACTCTGTAAGTCTCATCTAACCTTAGGATTCTGTAATTTGTTTATAAGCTCCTCTGGCCTGTTCAACTTGCTTTACGTGACTACACATGTGTGTAGGTGTGCTTTAATGAGTATTGGCTGTCGGTGAAGTTTCCCAGAACTCTCACCATGATGTCAGGCTCAATCAAAGAATAAAATCATTGACTTGGACGGTTTTTGATGCAGAGGCAGAGATGAGGGCACCTCCTTACACTTCTCTAGACTGCATTAGGCCTGCTGAACCACTAGTGTTTAAGGGGCCATTTGTGTTCAGATCTGTTTTGAGAATTAGTTCTGATTTTTGGAATGATGAAAGTCAAAACCCAAACGCAAACTGGAATACTCAGTTCTGATCCTGGTTTTACACTAACTAGCCATGTTTATAATGGTGAGCCACTTGACCTCTCTGGACTGTAGCTTCCCCACTTGCAAAGTAGGGCAGAGTGGGTGGGACAGGGAGATGAATCCATGACTCATTCATCCATTCAACCAGCATGAGCCAGGCCCTATCCTTGTTCCTAGAAATCCAGCTAAGATGATTGATAATGTGCAACTGTTGATTCCTTTCAGTGCCAGCAGTCTTTGTTACTAACTGCAGTGATGCGAAGGATGTAGGCAAGTGGCGGAGTTTAGGCTTCCTTGATTGGAGTGATGACTAAGTGGCGCAGAAGTAACAGGGAAGCGTACATTTAATCATGAGACAATTTCTCGTAAGAAATAAAGATAGCAAAAATGTTTGGAACATCCTGAAAAGCGGTTAAGTCCTGCCTTATCCCAGACCACAGTTATTGACTGTGCTGGAGTCTTGAGGTCACACCCAGTGGCCGCCAGTTCATACGTCAATCAAATGGAAATGCTAACAGTGAAGACTCTTGAGAAACTTTGAACTTGACTAAAAGTGAACAATTTAATAAGTGAAGATGTCATGGGAGTATAGCTCTGTGACAGTCTGTGATGAGTTCATTTAATTGCAATAGAGAAAAGAGGATTTTTGTTCTAGTCATCCAGTGGTCAGTTTATCTGCTTAGTACTTGTTAAGCAGCTACTGATGCAAAGAGGGACTGCATGAAGATAGAGATATAATTAAAATCTTCTTTATTTATGACATATAATAGGGTAATAATATAGTAATATGGCTAGTAAATAGCATGAATAATGACCGGTATTTAAAGAAGTTCTGCTGCTTGTGTAGTAATACTTTAGAAATGCTTTAGAAAAAAAAAAAAAAATTCCACTGACTTGTCTCTGCTTGTCTTTCTACGCTTATGTTGATTAACCTCACTGTAGTAGATCAGTAACTTCTAACTCATTTCTTGTCTCGTAAGTAGAGATCTTTGTAAGTATGTTTTCAAATTATACTTTCAGGTTGCAAGTGTTAAGAACTCCTTAGGGAGTCTTTAATCTCAAGATTATCAGTCTAGCTAAGTGTAATTAAAAGACCACCTTCTCCATGTACTGCTGAATAATTATGAGGAACAATAAATAGTGTACCTTTTTGAATGTTTGCTAGCCATTTTCTCCAAAGACAGCTTTAATCGATGGTAATAATATTATAGAGGCAAATTTAGTAAGCCAGAAAGGAACATATTTGCTTGAGATTCGAGCCACTCAGGTCAACTCAGAGTTAATAGTTCAAGACTTTATCTCTCTGGCCTAAAATATTTGGTGCTTTCAAATATTTCTCAACTTCTCTGCCCTGCTGGTCATTGTTCCACCAGAAAGAAACTTCATCTTGGAAGCTCATTAGATGCATAATTTAGAAAAATTTTGAAAATTAGATTTGGTTAAACAAAAAGTATGATTTTTTTTCCTCTGTAGGTGAATTTCTAGCTTTTAATAATCCAAACTAGATCTGCCTTTATGTAGCAAGATTTTAGTATCTTGAGGCTTTCTAAGAGGTGTTTCTCAGTGTTATTTCAAAAATTAAGCTTAACACAAAAGATATTTTTACCAATTATATATGAATTTTAAAAGATAAAGACATATTCAAATTTAAATTAATTGATCCCAGATTGAATAATTCATGAATCTTGCCAGGTACTGTTCTAAGTGCTTTGAATAGAAATATGAACAAATATTTGGCCAAGTTATCAAGGAGCCCACAATTACATACTTTAGCTCTCTGACTTAAAAGGCTTCCATAAGATGTTAATTTGAAGGATTCATCTGGTTCTAGCTTAAAACTGTGCAATTTAGATTCTATCTGCATGTAAAACCCTCATAACTTGTTACACTTGCTTACTTTGATTTGTAATCCACTATTATATATGCCCAACTAGTGAGTTTCAATGATTTCGATGAGTTATGATTCTCAGCCTTTTTTCCCTATATCTCTCAATATATCACTATAGTTAAGAATTCATCCAAATATCTCCAGTGATGCAAGATGAGATTTTGTGTTTGATGCCCATCTAGTATTGTAAAATACAGACATCTCCTAAGCCAGTGGATGTCAGGACATAGATGAAAAAAATGCTGCTTCACAAAATAACACTATTGCTTTATCAGATATTTTAAAACGAAACACGATCTCCTTGCAATATATGGTTTATATGATTCCTGAGTATAGGTTTTCCCCCATTTTCTGTTATTTTTGTGCATTATGCATATAATTATTTATGCTATAAGACTTACTAGGGTTTGTAGCACACAGAACAAAATATCTGTTCCTTTCCCCTTAGAAATTTTGTAAAGTAGTGGAAAGAATAAAATAGGATGTGAATTAAATGTGTTTTCCTTGAGAACTGAAAGAAGAACAAACTCAGAGATGAAGACTGTGAGAACGAGATAATCCCAGGCGAGTGCAGGTGGAGTCCTGAAGTGGTTGATCCATGTACACTCTCTGCCTGGGTGGTTTTATACAGGCCTGACTCAGGAGCTTGAGGCCCAGCAGACTCCTCAGAAGAGTACCTTGTGATCCAAGTGCTCAGACCTGCTGGGCTGGTGGCCTGCTGTTTATACATGAAGTACAGATCAGAATGATTATAGAAGCTGGATCTGGTTTGAAGCCCTACAACTCAAAGTAGAAAACTTAAAACATCAGAGAAAGCAACCAAAATGGTGAATAAAGGTTGGAAAATTGAGCTTAATGGACAGACAGAGCAAAAGGTGGTTAAGAGAAGTAAAACGCTGTACATATTTGAAGGGCTGTCAGAGGAAGACAGAGGGTAAAAAATCTTTTCATTCCTTCTTTAAGACCCTAAATGGCTTCTGCAACTCCAAACCCCTTTCGCTAGCTTGCAAAATCGTACATGATAAATACCTTCCGCTTACCTTGCTAATCCTTTTCATTTTACTTTCCACATCCAAACATCTTCTAATAGTGGCTAGCTTTCCCAGTTTGTCCAGGATTGAAGACCTTCTCAGAAGGCGGGACGTGTAGTTTTAAAACCTAGGAAGTCAGGCAAAATGAATAAGTAGTCACCCTGTCCTCCATGTGAATCATCTCTGTGACTTTCAGCATCTCCTTTTCCAGTGTTCCTTTGATTGAAATCCTTTCTTTCTGAGTGGCACTTAGGACCAGATTGGAAATCTCTGTTATATAGAAGAGGTTATTTATTTTAGTTTTTATTTTCCTTCTGAGCATGATTGCCTTTGCAAAACCGTTGGCAAACCAAAAGGAAGGACACACCATAATTATGGAGTCCTTGATACTTTTCTCTTCATTCCACAGTATCATTTGTGATTCCAAGGGAGGTTTCACAATAATCTTATAAGCAGTTATAGTTTCTGGATATGGAACAACAGACTGGTTCCAATAGGGAAAGGAGTACATCAAGGCTGTATATTGTCACTCTGCTTATTTAACTTCTCTGCAGAGTACATCATGAGAAACGCTGGGCTGGAACAAGCACAAGCTGGAATCAATATTGCTGGGAGAAATATTAAGAACCTTAGATATGCAGATGACACCACCCTTATGGCAGAAAGTGAAGAGGCACTAAAGAACCTCTTTATGAAAGTGAAAGAGGAGAGTGAAAAAGTTGGCTTAAAGCTCAACATTCAGAAAACTAAGATCATAGCATCTGGTCCCATCACTTCATGGGAAATAGATGGGGAAACAGTGGAAACAGTGTCAGACTTTATTTTTCGGGGCTCCAAAAATCACTGCAGATGGTGAATGCAGCCATGAAATTAAAAGACGCTTACTCCTTGGGAGAAAAGTTATAACCAATCTAGACAGCATATTAAAAGGCAGAGATATTACTTTGCCAACTAAGGTCCGTCTAGTCAAGGCTATGGTTTTTCCAGTCATCATGTGTGGATGTGAGAATTGGACTATAAAGAAAGTTGAGCATAGAGGAATCAATGCTCTTGAACTGTGGTGTTGGAGAAGACTCTTGAGAGTCCCTGGGACTGCAAGGAGATCCAACCAATCCATCCTAAAGGAGATCAGTCTTGGGTATTCATTGGAAGGACAGATGCTGAAGCTGAAATTCCAATACTTTGGCCCCCTGATATGAGGAGCTGACTTATTTGAAAAGCCCCTGATGCTGGGAAAGATTGAGGGCAGGAGGAGAAGGGGACAGCAGAGGATGAGATAGTTGGATGGCATCATGGACTCGATGGACATGGGTTTGGATGGACTCCAGGAGTTGGTGATGGACAAGGGAGGCCTGGTGTGCTGTGGTTCATGGGGTCACAAAGAGTCGGACACGACTTGAGCAACTGAACTGAACTGAGCTGATAGTTCTTGGTAACCCATGATCCATGAAACGTATTTTGATTCAGTTCTTGTGCCTCCCTTCAATCTTCAAATAAGTGTATAAGTTGGATGCACACTTGCCCACATGCGTTCATGCGGCAGTGAATCTGTGAGGGGAGCATGAGAGTGCCTTTGGTTTACTTTTTAATTAAATCAGTAAAATGTTATCTTGGCTTCCCGAATATCTCTCATATACAGTCAGATAATGTCTTTAATACTTTCAGAAAGAGGTTACTATGATTTTATCATAGATTACCTGGTTATGGCAAGGATAGAAATATTAAAAAATTTAAATAAATTGATGTTTTAAAAATCTTTAGTGTTAATTATGATTTGTGGCCTATATTCTCAACCCTAAAAATACTGACACTGAGCCTAAGTCTAAATTAGAAACTGAGCTATAAAACCTTTCTATCATGCCATCCAGTTTTGAGACCATTAGGAAGTCAATTGTTCCAACTTCCTGGTTACAGATATGATCATTCCTACTTTACATAATAAAAACATGGTCCCAAAGAATAGTAACTGGCTTACCCATAAGATAGCACACTTCGTTATTATAATGTAAATAATTTTTATATTTGCAAAAAGACATCATATGTTAACACTGTCAAAGAGATAATGATCTTTATTTGATGGATGAAATAAATCTAAAGTCAAACTCATCTAACCAGTGTAGTTACAACTCACTTTTCTTTGAGAATCTGTGCCTCAGATATTTTTGAGAATTTCTTTGAGAATTTATGCCATAGGGATAGCATCACGCTTTTACTCTTTAATATACTTACTGGCATATCTCAAACCTAGCCATATATATTTGATTATGACTTAGTATACCAATGACAAGAACAAGAAATTAGAAAATGAGTGGAATCCTAAGAAGTGCTACATTTAATTTTCAGCCATTTTACAATATAGTAATTTAAATAGTTTTAAATACCAGTGATATTTCTGAACATAAACCTACTATGTTCCAAAATCAAAGGCTATTATGTTTTGTTCTGAGAAAAATGGTTTTCAGATCTCCCACCCCACTCCCATCACTGGATTTATGTGTTGTTTATCCAGCCAAGACAATCTATGAGAAATTCATTTCTTGTCTTCCAAATTCACCCACCCAGATTTTCCCCAGTTTGATGACTGGAGTATAAAGCTGTTGACTGTTACCAAGATATATTGTAAATCATTTAAAGTATAAATGGTTTAACATTAAGAATAATCTGTGATTGTTATTTCAGAATTAACATTCTCCATTAGTAAGAATTAACAATGTGTTATAAGCCTATTCAACCAAATCATTATTTTTCAGCGGATTTTGAATTTAATGTTAAAAACATAAACTGTTAGAGCTGGAGGAATTCTTATGCATCATTCAGCCAGGTATTTGTTTTCCAGAGGAGAAGCTATGTTGGTTTCCTGCAAAGGCATCACTAGAACTGGGGTCTCCTGACTCCTGGTTATGTTTTCCATCTTCCATATAACATTGAAATATACTTGGTCTTCTACCACTCCTGTCTCATTGGTCTAGGCATGATTGTTACATGTTCTAAACTGTTTTTTGTCAGGCACTCTGCAAGCAACCCGTGCCTTGATGGTGATTGGCATCCTTCTGGGACTAATAGCCATCTTCGTGGCTGCCGCTGGCATGAAGTGTATGAAGTGCATGGAGGACGACGAGGCGCAGAAGATGCGGATGGCTGTCTTTGGGGGCGCGATCTTTCTTATTTCAGGTAAGAGAGGCCCCGTCCCTCTTAGACCTTATTAAACTCTTTCTGACATTTTTTAAGGTCTAGTTTTTTGCTTCCTCAGATCATGTTGGCTTTATTGCTCTTGAATCAGTTGAATTCAGTTCCTTTAAAATATGAAGACATAGAAACTTTAAACCCAGTTGACTTTCACGTTCTCAAATGGGAACTGAATAAAAATCTGAGATCTATGTTCACAATGGACAGGTCTGTTCCCTGAGGTTTCAAGTGCCAGCTGATTCATTAGAAACAGTCACTTCAAGTGAAGGGAGAGATTTTTTTCTATCTAGCAAATACTGAGGACCAATTCTGTGTAATTCAGAAAATTTATGTGGTGTCTTTACTGATACTTCGTGGGAAAGATGGGGAATGGTGAGAGAGAACGTGAGGAAGGTGTAATCATACAGGCATAAATGAATGGAATGAATAGGGCTGGGATTATTGGAGGAAGAGGAGGACACTATTCCATATAAACAGTACTGATTCTAGAATGAACAGGTTTTACCCATAGATCAATGAAGATTAAGGGCATTTGGAGTTCAGGTGGAATGTTGGAATGGTAGGAAATGAGAAAAAATGAGTTAAAAAAAGAAAATAATACAGAAAAGTCTTGGAATAAAAACCTTGATAAAAGAGTGAGGTTACATTTTCCATAGAAAATAAATGTGTATTTATTGCTTTATTCAAATCTTATGTGACCTTTGAGAAAAAGAGCCAGAAGAGGACATGGACAGTTCATTTGTAAAGTCTTATAATAAAGTTAATATTAAATAATATGCACAAATAAAATTGTATATGTATATAAAATAATAGACTATTATAGGTCATATATAGCAGGTGTCTATTGTTTTGAAATAGACTATTACATATGCTTTCCTGATGGCTCAACGATAAAGAATCTGCTTGCCAATGTAGGAGATATGGATTTGATCCCTGGGATGGGAAGATTGCCTGGAGGAGGAAATGGAAACCCACTTCAGTATTCTTGCCTGGGAAATCCCATGGACAGGGGAGCTTGGCAAGCTACAGTCCATGGGGTCACAAAGAGTCAGACATGACTTAGAGACAAAACAGCAACAATAAGACTATTACCTAAACTATATATGGTAGTCTGTTGTTTTTGGAAATGACATTAGTAGTATAATCTACCATTAGGAAAAACTAGAATTAGATTTTTGCCTCATTTTCTAAGAAAAGTATGTGGATTTCGTGAACAGTGAAGGAAGAATGCTTGTGGCTTTACTAAACATTTGGTTACAGATTATTCAAATTACTACTGCAGAGCATTTTATTCCCAACACTTCGGTTTTACACCAAAGGCTAAGAACACACTTACTGAACAGAACCTGTCTTCTGCTGATCTTCTAGTAACTCTCGTCCATCACTCCTGCAGTCTCACGGACCTCTAGGAGTGAGAGTTTCAAGTTTCAGAGTATTCATATTTTCTACTCGAGCAGCCAAAAGCCACAGTGTTTTCTTTCAAGTATTAGAGGCAGTTAGGTTGGACCACTTTTTTGTAGGAGCAAGAGGGCAATGGGTGTAGCATAGACATATTAATCTGTCTAAATTGATGAATTTTTAGACTGACTGTGTGCTAAGTCACTTCAGTCGTGTCTGACTCTTTGCGACCCCATATACTGTAACTTGCCAGGCTCCTCTGTCCATGGGTTCTCCAGGCAAGAATACTGGAGTGGGTTGCCATGCCCTCCTCCAGGGGTTCTTCCTGACCCAGGGATCGAAACCTGTGTCTCTTACATCTCCTACATTGGCAGGCATTTTCCTTAACACTAGTGCCACCTAAGCCCAGACTATAAAAAGAAAATTATTTAAGAAAAATTGAGATACTATATACTTATTTTAATAAATGATAGAGTAGATTATTTTGACTAAGTAGTTTCTGTGGGGCTGCCCAAGTGTCTCAATGGTAGAGAATCCACCTGCTAATACAGGACATGGGGGTTCAATTACTGGGTCTGGAAGATCTCCTAGAGGAGGAAATGGCAACCCACTCTAGTATTCTTGCCTGGAAAATCCCATGGACGGAGGAACCTGCAGGCTACAATCCAAAGACTGAGCATGCCACATGCACTGAAGTGTGAGAGGCATGAGAGATTGAGTGTGCTGCATACACTGATCTGATGTGGCACCTCAGAGAATCTCATGGCAAGACCTGGAACATCTGGCCAATAGGGGTGTAGGGTTCTAGGTGATTGTGTACTCTGAGCCAGGTCCAATGTGTTCCTGCTATCTAGCTGTTTTCATTCATTTTGATCCTTCGGAAATGTGAATTTTGCGTTTTGGCCAAGAAGAATGTAGAAGAGTTTTCATCTTCCCTTTTTTAAGTGATGAGCTTTACTAATAAGGACTTCGGTTTCATCAAAATAGTCTAGCACACTAATTGATAACAGTCTATTTTAAAGAGACCTTAAATGACATGAATCTCCTGAATGTTTCCAAAAGAATGTTATTTGTGCCAGGGACCTTAAACTTTAAGTGAATAAGATGACAGGAACAGTCATGTGCCTAACTCCAACCTAGTATTTTTGTCTGTCTTCAGAGAACACTTATACAAAAATCATGTTTGAACCTCTATTCATCCTAAATTAATGTCGTCTGAATCAAAATGGACTAAATTTAAAATGTCAGCATTATTGATGAAATCTCATTCTTGTAAAATACTTATAAATTTAATGAGCCATGCATTTATGCTCAGTGTTCCATGGTGATTAACAGTCTTTTGTTTTTAATTTCCATAGGTCTGGCTGTTTTAGTTGCCACAGCATGGTATGGCAATAGAATTGTTCAAGAATTCTATGACCCCATGACCCCGGTCAATGCCAGGTAATTATAGTCACATATAAACTTGTTTGTTCTCTGAGAAAATACCCTTTTATGTTCTGCAAAGTCCAGTTAGTATGGTGACTTCCCAGACTTGCTATCCAGAATTTTATGGAATTTTTGCCAAAATTGTAAATAACTTGAATGGCCTATGACATGTTAAAAATAGTTTGATAATTACTTTAACAGCATGTATTGATGACAAAATAAACTTCAAAGTAGAAAAGCTGTATACTTTCCAAATGTATGCTGGACCTTTTCTCATATTTTTTAATTTTTTTAATGCTAATAAAGATACCAATATATTTGAAATTTCATTTTTGAAGTATATTCTGATACACTTGTGATTATTTGTAACTAAACACAGTTTATGACTGATCGAAAAAACAGTTCTATTGTAGAGGTTAATAACCTCTAATAGAAACTTCATTCTTAACAATTTTATTTATGGAAAAACTATTTTATTTATGAAAAGGATGAGTTACCACTATGAAATTTTGTGTTTCATCACACCCATAAAATAATTTTAGAAAGATCATCCTTCTTAATATTGCAAGTTCTGGAAATTAAAGAGCTGACTCTAGGCTCTCATATAATGACACCCTTTGATCAAAGACAAGGTTCTTTGTCTCACTGTGTTCACTTCTTTAAAGCCTAATAACTATATTCAGAGTTGGGATGTTAAGATGTAATTATTGTTTGTTGAGTGCTAAGATGAATGGATGGAAAATGCTAGTGGAGGAGAGATAAAGTGTGCTTCTTTGTTTATAGTCACTCATGTATAAGAAAACATGTACCACCATGATGTTGTTGGAACCTATCTCATAAGACTACAAAGTAGGGACAGAAACTGCTGGAGGTCAATAGGTTAAAATTTTACCAGTAATGGATATGAAAGCACTTTATAAATTGCCAGGCACTGTATACTTACTTACACTGTCTCACATGATCCTAAAAGCAGTACAGTGAGGAAGATGGGATCATTATGCTTTAAGAGAAGCAGCCTCTGAGGTTGAGACATGGAGTTCATGGCCCACAATTCAGCAGCTGAGAGTTTGCATCAGGATTCAAACTCAGGTCTTATCATTCTAGATCCAACCCTTCTCTTTCCTTATTGTCGACCATCAGTCACAGAACTTCTCCCAGAAGTATGGTTTAATACATCCACCTGGATCAACTTAACCTGGAAGAATCTATGGGTTGTTTAGGAGTTTTTTCCTCACAACCATAGATCAGATTTCAGTGTTTATCAGGGGTTAACTGTTGAAAAGTCTAATAGCCTCCAAAACACCCTGGCAGTTTTTTTGTTTTGTTTTTATAGAATACTGTTGTTACTTGGTGATAGCATGACTTGTTAAGTTTTAGTATAGGAACCATATTCCAAACCTGACTTTTAAGGTATGTACCATACTTTAAAAGTCTCCTACGCATGGAAAAGTCTTTGGAAATGTTTGTATAATTAACCTAGTGTTACATGCCACTTTGCCTGATCTACTGTTGCAAATTGTCAACAACTGCAATGTGAACGTTTTCGTGTGTGTGTCCACAAACCTTAAAGTACTTCATAAAATTTAAAGGGATCACAGGGGGTTTTTTTCCAGTGGAAAAAAATATGAGTATGATGTCAATTTCATTCTTTAATTACATTAGAGAAGTTTCCAGTGGTTCATTGATTAAGCAAATGAATCACCTTTTCTTTTTTAGGTATGAGTTTGGTCAGGCTCTCTTCATTGGCTGGGCTGCTGCTTCTCTCTGCCTTCTGGGAGGCGCCCTGCTGTGCTGCTCCTGTCCCCGGAAAACAACATCCTACCCAACACCCAGGCCCTATCCCAAGCCTGCACCTTCCAGTGGGAAAGACTATGTGTGACACAGAAGTGAAAGCTGACAACCCTACTGGAACCAGCAAGAAATGGACATTGAAATACTGGCATAGACCTTAAGATCTTAGCTTTTGACTCTTGTAGTCTGAACTGTGATATTACAACAAAAAACATATTTTTTTAAAAAATATCCATTGCTAAAAATGACTTAGCCTTATCTTATCTCCCTTCCTCAATACAGAAGGGAAGCCTTTTCCATTTGTATTACTGCTTCCCACTGAGTAATCATCTCAAATGAGGGGAGAGAGCATGCCTTAAATATGTATAGATATGTACATAAACATGTTTTTTCTATAAAAAAATTAGTAAGAATTCTTATTCTCATTGTATTGGTACCAGCATTCTTAAAATATATCTAAAACGTGAAAAAAATATTTAATTCTTGATTAAGTCATTTATTTGGCATTTTTCAAATTCTTCTTTCTTTATGTGTACATATATAATAGGTCAAATATCATTTACCCTCCTTCATCAGCTTTTAGTGTGTTCCACAGAAGACCTGACCTGATTTACCAAGTATGAATTATTTGTTCTTCACATGTGCCCTCTTTAAATGTTTGTATCATATTTTTTTACTACCATGATCTTTTAGCACTTGCTGTTTCAGCGTTCAGTCATTATTCATGCCTTTGCGTTTTGTGAGGTTGAGCTTAAGTCTTGAATCTGATAACACATTTTATGTCTATAGTTTAATTCCTAAAGTCAATAAGAGTCTCTTGCAGACCAGAGCTTTGGGAGCAAATCTTTCTGTGTGCGACTGGATGATATGTTCCTGTTGACCTTCCCATACGCCTCCTGTACCCTGACCTCTGACACGCTTATTTGCTTTGAAAATATTTGTCCCATTGAGGAACTGTGTGCTGCTTTTCCAAGTATTGTAACACAATTCTATTGATTAAATTTTTTGAGCTACTTATTCACGGTTATATACCCTCCCAAACTACCTTATTCTTGTCCTCTTCCTTAACTGTATTGTTTTCTTGTATAGCTTACCTCTTCCCAGAGAGGAGCAGACTGTTTGAATGAAGTACTCGAATTTCTATAGTGATATTCTGATGGCAAATATTCTCCCTGTAGCTTATAGGCAAGTCACTTAATCTTTCCTCTCTCTTCCCATCTGTCAAATTGAGATAATGATACTTAACCAGCTGGTAGAGTGGTGTAAGTATTAATTAGTTGATATTATGCTCATTCTTTGAACATGAAATATGCCTAAGTAGTGTTTCTATTTGCTAAATTGACTGTTAAGAAGTCGTTGAAGCAAACCTACACACAGGCCTTCTCGTGGTTAGGCACCTTCCTCTCTCCTCAGGCCTGTTTCCTTCCTTTCAGCTGTGGCCACCATTTTGTTGGCACTCTGTTCCATTTTAACAATTGCTCTTAGTTTTCCAGTTTGTGGAAAATAACTCCTTCACTTCAGCAAGATGTTGTAATGGAAAGGGTGTTGACTTCAGTGTCTGGAGACTTGATTTGAGTCTTGGTGCTATCAATTACAGTGTGAGTTTGGGCAAGGCACAGGTTGCCTAGATTTATTGCTTCATTTTTAAAGAGAGGATTGTAACGCCTGAACTGCCTACCTCACAGGGCTGTTGAGGGGATTCAGTGAGATGGGGTACACGTAAATGTGATTTTGTAAGGTGAAAAGTATTGTACTGGGGGAAAGAATTAAGGAATTTAAGTACGTAGATTTTAGACTATGTTTCAAATGACTGAAAAGAGAAATTTTAAGAAATGGATTTCCTGTCTTAACCAACCTCTCAAATGAGGAGACAAGTGAATTTCAGCTTGCTAAGTGAAAACAACAAAAAAAAATTAAGGAAGTCTTAGTTTTCTTTGATCAATGTGGCCTGATGCTTTTTGTGTGGCTAAGATTTTCTCCTTTCAGACTTGACCTAGAACAAGTTTGCAGATGTAATGGGTAAAACAGAAGTGTAAGTGTTGACCAAAGAATGGAAGATTTTTTGAGTTTTAATAACTTGTAAGGGTATACAAGATGGATATTGGTTAAGTGATGTCATCAGAGGTATCGCTACTAGCTGGCAGCTAACATGGCTACGATAGGTAGTTTAGAAATGTAACTCATAGTGAAATCACCTAGGGGAAGTTATCCAAAGGATTGAATCATAGGACTTGAACCTGGTAAATTTTAGTGCGTCTTCCAAACCTGAAAGTCTGTGCTCCTAGAATGTATAATTCAAAGAATCTCTGCTACCTTCATAGATCCTAATGATGGGTAAGTATTAATACATGTGGTTACTAGTTGGTAAACTCTGAAAAGAAATCCATAGTACAAATGGCCAACAGAATTGTGACACCAGAATCTGTCTGACTTTGATATTTTTGTACTCTACTACCTTACTTGGAAATGGATAGATATTTCAGGGCTTTGTAATGGGAATTTGTATAAAGCATTACTCTTTTTCAATAAACTGTTTTTTTTTAATATAAATCTTTAGTCTGTTTATTATTATTTTTTAGTCATTTATTTCAAGATTGCCTTGCATGGAAGATGAAATGGCTCAGGATAGGATCCAACTTACCATATATTCCTTGGAAATAGCTATGGTGCCTCTGGGCCACTTGTCAAGTATTTGAGTGACTCCACCCACTGGAATGCTCTATTGCTCTCCAATTGTGCTTCTTCTTCATCAAGGGTGGTGATAGAAGAGAATGTCAGGAGAGATAACTTCATTTCTCTCATCCACAGAAAGGAGACATACTACAATAAATGACTAAGTGATAAAGTAGTCAACTGTAAAGCGCTGTGAAAACAAGTTGGTTGTGTTTCCTACAAGTTGGCAGAGTGAAAAACAGATAGAAATCCATTATTGTTTTTGTAATAATTACCAGGTGGTACAATGGTAAAGAATCTGCCTGCCAATGAAGGAAATGCAGAAGATATAGGTTCAATCCCTGGGATAGGAAGGTCCCCTGGAGGTGAAAATGGCAACCTACTCCAGTATTCTTGCCAGGGAAATCCCATGAACAGAGAAGTCTGTCGAACTACAGACCACGGGGCTGCAAAGAGTGAATAGGATTGAGCACATGAACACGCACACATTACCAAAACTACTTCTTAGGAAAGTAAGTGATGAAACTTATTCACTCATTATCTAAAAATATCAATGATTGATACAGCCTTAGTTGTAACCACTTCTTAAGCAATTTACATAGTATAGAGACAGGCTAGTAAACAAAGGATTGAGCTGTATGTGGAGCTCTATGGGGACATTAGCTTTAAGGGTGAGAGATGAACACTATTGTCAGTCTCTTTAAATTACGCAGATGCGTCAGATCTCCTCTCTTTCTACAGAACTGAAATCTTCTCCTGAATGGGTCCAGGCCCATGAAATTTGAGAGGAAATAAAATCCCAAGTGCTGATAAGAACTCTGAAAAGTTGGGTTGTCAATCATACCAAGTAGACACCACCTCTGTGTAGGCTCCTCCTTCTGGATGCCACTATCCTGCAAACCAGGCTGTCTCTCCTCCTCATCAGCTAGTACTTTCTATGTGGATCTGTGTCCCAGTCCAGGAAAAACTCCATGCCATCCCCATATTCCCACACTTGAAAGCCTGCTGTTGGTCCTAGTAAACTCTGTAATGGATTTTTTATTTTTTTCCTTCTTTTTGAGTGTGGCTCAGGTGTAAGATTTCTGAAGTCTCCTTTCCAACCCCAGTTATACCCTTAGGTATCCCCAACCTGCTCTAAAATCTCTACAATTAGCCGGTACTATGGAAACTGGCAGAAGTCACTGCAGTTTCCAGGGTTATGTAAGGACAGCTTGTTGGATTTAAAAACACAATGAGAAACATTCTCAATGCTCTGAATCTCTGGGGAACTCATAGTATTTTGAATATTCATTTTCCATTTACAGGTTTTTCCCATATGGCCACTATCAGTAATTAGCAAGAGATATGGATTTATTCAACTAATATTTATTAAACACCTAACATAGACTAGTGCCATTAAATGCAGACAAGGCTAACGGGTATAGGAAATAAATAAGACTCTTTCCTAGGCCCCAGCAGGGTGAAAAGTGTTAAGTGAAGTGGGAAGAAAAATGAACTTGAAATCTAGCACTGGTTCTGCCAATGATCAGCCTCAGTGAGCTATAGAGATCTCTATTCACTATTTTTTCATTTGTAAAAGGAAGAGCTTGGCCCCACTCAGTGGTTCTTATCCATAACAACGTGGAAGCTTTTGACCATTGGAAGTTTTTGAAACCTCTGACTTCCAAGGACTTAAATCCAGATTAAGGGAATCCGAATTTCTGAGAAAAGTGTACTAGGTATGAGTTTCCCAGGGGATTCCAATGCACTTTCTGAATTGCAAACCACTGGGCTATGTTATCTCTCAAGGCCAAGTGAGCTAAAAAATTTTTCTGTGTAAACACACATCCAGGCACTTAGTAGACGACAATGTTGTTCATTTACCTTTTCTCTCAGGTCATGGTTCTCTTTCATGATTCTAGGTGTTTTTTGTTTGTTCTGGTGGGAGTATTAGTGCAAGTTCAGTAAGGCCAAACAAGCTGAAACATCAGAGTTTGGAGCAGAGAATGTTTTCTTGTAGGGCCATGCAAGGGTGACTCCTGTCCTAAAAACCCTGAGTTCCCTGAAGGGTTTCAGCAAAGCACTTTTAAAAGCCAGATGAGGGAATAGGGGTCACAGGATATGTGATCAGCTTGTTCACAATTCTCTGATTGGCTGATGGTGAGGTAACAGAGTGGTGTAATAGAGTTTAATATTGACAATCTTTAGGCTTCTGGAGGCCTGGGGTTATGTGTTCTTGGTCATCTAGTAATTAACATTTTCTATTTGGTAAGGGGTTTTCTCATCTGTAAAACAACTCCAGAAATCACATCAAAAACTGCAGAAAGGAGCTAAAGCAGAGTGTATGGGGAAGGACCTGCCCCTGTCTCCCACAAGGCCCCAAGGGGTCCTGCTCACTTAAGAAGGGAAGGAGTTAAAAGGAGGTAGTTTTCAGAAGCTATTGTCATATTTCTTTGGTAAATAACCTTCTTTCTTGTCATTTCCTATTATTTTTAAATCATTTACCATAATAGTCATTCAGTTCAGTCGCTCAGTCATGTCTGACTCTTTGGGACCCCATGAATTGCAGCACGTCAGGCCTCCCTGTCCATCACCAACTCCTGGAGTTTACTCAAACTCATATAATAGTCATTAATACAAAGCAAATTCTCATTTAAAGAAAGCCTTCTGTTTAACAAATAATATTAGTTCAAGGAGGTAAGTGTTTATTATATTATAATCACTGAGTTATTTTCCTTTGTTACATGAAAATTTCAGAATAGCTCTTAGCCAAAGCATAATCTTGCTGCATTTATTTTTAATTGTATAACATTTCTGTGGTTTTATTTATGTCATAATTTCTTTAACTTATTGTTTTGATTGTCTGTTTCCCCCAAAAGAAAAAAGTAAACACACACACAAACCAATTGCAGGAAGAAGGTTTGAAAACTGTACAAATATTTCTTAAATGAGATGTCCTGAACTAGAGTACTTTCTTCACCCAAAGGGGCGTTTTCTTGTTTTAATCATTTTGTCCATTAAGTTTCCTGTTTCTATTAATGTTGTGGTTTCCTCAGGTAGCTACTGATGTTTGCTTAATTAAAAAAAAATCCAATAACCTAGGAGAGATCTGAAACAAGCGGACATCTGAAACAAGAGTTGGGGTAGCAGAGAACATTTCCTGCTAGATGAGAGTGGAATACAAGTGGAAAAATGGCCTCTGATAGAGCGAGGACAAAAGAATAATTTTTGAGGATTATTTTCACTGCAATATTTATTTTTGCTGATAATAAAATTAAAACAAATACAAAATAAAACTAATACTAATAATAAAGTAGAAAAATAAGGAAAGGTAGAAATAATTATCTTAAATATTGTAATAGCCATACTATGCTGTGCTACTCAAAAGCAAAATTATTAATAATTTGATGCAATCTTCTCTAATGATATTTTCTTTCCCAAAGATAAGCTTTGGAGGTTGTTATCTTTTCACTGTTTTCATAGTATCACAAAGTAAAAGTAATTTTGATTTCTTTTTCTTCTTCCATTCAAGTGTATGGTAATATACTGTTACCATTCAGAGTTCATACACGTTCATTCACTCATTCTGATAATAATTTTAAGACGTCAAGTATTTTCTGCCACAAAAGAAACAGTGGACCTGGATTTGTACAATGAAACCAACCATGAATAAAATAAACAAAAAAAAACCTTCACTTCTAGAACTTACATTCTATATGGGGAATATAGACAATAAGATAAACATGCTAAACATATGGTATAAGAAATGGTAATAAACTATATAGTTAAAAACTAAAGTAGGCAAGGACTGGGAAGCTTGGACAAATGTTACAAATATTCAGAGGGCTCATTCAGCTTAATATCAGAAAAACAAACAACCCAATGAATAAATGGACAAGACCTTAATAGAAATTTCTCCAAAGACATACAGATGGCCAACAAACACAAGAAAAGATGCTCAACATCACTAATTATTAGAGAAATGCAAATCAAAACCACAGTGAGATATCACCTCACGCTGATCAGAATGACTCTGATCAAAAAGTCTATAAATAAATGCTGAAGAGGGTGTGGAAAGAAGGGAACATTTCTATGCTGTTGGTGGGAATGTAAATCCGAACAGCCTTTGTGGAGAATGGTATGGAGGTTCCTCAAAAAACTAAAAATAGAACTACCATAGAGCCCAGCAATCCCACTCTGGGCATATACCCAGAGAAAATCATAATTCAAAAGGACACACGCACCCCAGTGTTCACTGCAGCACTCGTTACAATAGCCAGAACATGGAAGTGACCTAAAAATCTCACCAATAGAGGAATGGATAAAGAAGATGTTATACATACATACAGTGGAATATCCCTCAGTCATTAAAAGGAACAAACCAGTGCCATTTTCAGAGACATGGATAGACCTAGAGACTGCCATGTGGAGTGAAATAAGTTAGAAAGAGAAACACAAATACTGTATAATATCACTTATACGTGGAATTTATAAAAATGATACAGATTAACTATTTACAAAGCTGAAATAGAAACACAGATGTAGAGAACAAACTTATGGACTCCAAGGGAGGAAGAAGAAGTGGAATGAATGGAAGATTGGGATTGACATATATACACAGTGCTAAGCCCCTGCAGTTGTGTCCGATTCTTTGCAACCCTATGGGCTATAGCCCATCAGGCTCCTCTATCCATAGGATTCTCCAGGTGAGAATACTGGGGTGGGTTGCCATGCTACTCACTACTGGTATGTACACTACTATGTGTGAAATAGATAAATAATGGGAGCCTACTGTATAGCACGAGGANGTTGTGTCCGATTCTTTGCAACCCTATGGGCTATAGCCCATCAGGCTCCTCTATCCATAGGATTCTCCAGGTGAGAATACTGGGGTGGGTTGCCATGCTACTCACTACTGGTATGTACACTACTATGTGTGAAATAAATAAATAATGGGAGCCTACTGTATAGCACGAGGAGCTCTATTCAATGCTCCATGGTGATCTAAATGGGAAGGAAATCTAAAAGAGGAGGGGACATATGTAAATGTATAGATGATTCACTTTTCTATCTAGCAGAAGCACAACACTGTAAAGCAACTATACTCCAATAAATCTTTTCTGAAATAAAATAATTAAAGCCATGGAAGTCCTCAATGAAAAGGTTATTTTTAAGAAACAATATATAGGAGAATAAGAAAAAAATCAATTATATAGGGGAAAGATCTTTCCATTTGAATGCTCTAAGGTGGTGCTGTTCTTAATCACTCAGTTGTTTCCAACTCTTTATGACCCCATGGACTACAGCTGGCCAGGCTCCTCTGTCCATGGGGATTCTCCAGGCAAGAATACTGGGGTGGGTTGCCCTGACCTACTCCAGGGGATCTTTCCAACCAAGGGATCAAACCCCTATGTCTCCTGCAATGGCAGGTGGGTTCTTTACCACTAGTGTGACCTGGAAAGCTCAACACATCGTACAGACAAGCACATTTTCTGATAAAGTGCCTTAAAAATAAATAAATAAATAAAACAGAAAAAATAGATACAATAAAAATAATGTCTAGATGCAGTCACATTACTACATATTTTGTTGGAAGCAAAGTAATTTTGCCAAGATGTCCAGTGAAACTACTGTCTACTCAATTCAACATTTATTTAGCTCCTAGTCTATGCCAAATACTGACCTACACAGAACTGGTATAGAGAGATGAGTAAAACATTGTCTTTGCTCAGGACCAACTTTTTGCAGAAACTCAAACTATAACCATGGTAGTTTACATGAATGATGCCCCCTGTGGGCAATGCCTACACACAGGGACCTTAAAAACAGAAATAATGGAAAGAAAGAAAGATAGGTCAAATAGGATACAAATCAGGTTTGTGAGAAGAACCTTGAATGACCACTCAAGGGGAAAATCATTCATTTCATATTCTTTGGATTGGAAAAAGTCTTAAAATCTACATGCAAAGATTTGGCTTGGATATGAACAAAGTGTTCATTTAAATGAGGTTTAAATGAGGTTCTCACTCTCATTTAAAAGAGTAAATTGCTAAATCACTTTAGAGAGCCGATTTTAAAATATCTAGTAAAAGCTGATCCTTCCACTGTGATTCAGCAGTGTCAACCTGAGGTCTATATCCTTGAGAAATGGATGCACGTGCATAATATGACCATGTATAATAGAGGTGAAATTGTTGGTACTGAAGTGCTAAGGGGAGCCCAGAGGAGGGAGGAGCTGTAGAGAGTCTGAGAAAGTTGATAGAGTGGGAACATTGAGGAATCAAGAGTCTCCCAGGTGGACAAAAGAAGCGCTGGCATTCCCGGTAGAGTGAGGTGTGGGGGAAAACAATGAAGTGAAGAAAATGTGTAAGTTAGGGAAAGTGACTCAGTTTACTTGAAGCAAAAGTGGAAGAGAAAGTGTAATAGAGATGAGGCACATGCGAGGATTCAGATTTCAGAGTCAGGAATTTGAGTAAACGGTGCACTATCAATAAACAGTAAAACTACTTTTTTCCGAGAATTAATGGAAAGATATGATATAAGCACTAGAATTTAAGGAAAGTTTGCACTAAACATCTTTTATACTAGAAATCTGTGATTTCTGTGTGTGTGTCCAACATCTGCTCTCCCTTAGTAACAGCACAATGTCTTGTTTCAGAGAATATCCTATATGACTCTAAGTAGGTGTGGTTCAAACAGTCTGCCCTAGTACCCACTCCCAGTGGGGGAGAGAAACAACAATATATTTCATATCTGTAACAGAGTTGTAAATATCACTATGAATGTTATTATAGAATATAGAAAAATATTCAAGAATCACTTAAAGTATATCCAATCTCATATCTACATTATGTGCCAAGGAAGATGGGCAAGTCTGATGAATAATATTCATGATTCTTGGTCTCGCAATTAAGGAAGATTTTTTAAATCCATCAGTGAACGCTGTTACCTTCAAAATTCATCCTAAATCTTACCATTTCTTTCCACCTGCTACTGTAGCTTAAATCACAATCATCTTCTACCAAAACTAGTTAAGTCCCTACATTCCAGTCCTGTGTACCAGAGTTTATTCTCAAAATAGTCCCAAATGGTCCCTTCATTCCAGTATTGTGTACCAGAGTTTATTCTCAAAATAGTAACAGGAGTGATCCTTTGAAGATATAAGTTGAATAATTCTCTTGTCTTTCTACTATTATCAGTCTTCCAGAATGTCTAACTAAGAATAAAACCTGATAATACCTTCCTATCCTCATACTGCCATTTTCCTCCTAAATCATCCTCCTCCCACTACCCTAGTTCCTTTGCTATTCCCAGAGCACAGTAAGTTTCTTGATTTGTTTTCTCCCAGCATCACTTTTTTCCCAGAAGAATCACAAATATCACCATATCAGAAAAGACCTGTCTGATCACTATATGCAAAATAGACCCTATAGCTCTCTTTCCTCGGCCTGCTTTGTCCCACTCTATTTATGGAGGCAGGGTATTTATATACTTTAATTTTGTTCACATTTTATCGAAGATATCTAAAACCCCATAGCAACTGTCTCACTGTAAAGTTCAAATAATAATTATTTGAGTAATCAACTTAATTAAACCAATAAATTGTGGTTCATTTAAGGCAGAGCACACAAACCAAGTGGACTAAAGAGACTCTATTCTTTTACTGTAATTATTATTAGGAAAGGAAAATCTCTTTCTTTAGAAGTTGCCGGATTAAAAGAGAAAAGTCTAGAGCCAAAAATAAACAAGCACAATAGCCAACTCTATGAAGCAGGCTGGGGGCAGTGTGTAGAAAAACAGCCGGACAGCATAATTCCAGCCCCTAAATCTAGCCAGACCTAGACCTAGCTGTAACTCTGGACTTTCCAGTTAAGTGCACTGATAATTGCCTTATTTTCTTTATGCACTTTGACTTGAATTTCTGACATTTACTTCTAAAAGAGTCCTGATCAATATAATAATCAATCTCCTCAGATAAATATAGGTAAATTGAGATCTGGAAAAAGGAAGAATTTTGACCAAACTCACAAATTATGTTCAAGCCAAGACAACTTTGGATCTTCTGAGCCCAAGTCCTGGTCTTTTCCCACTTTATTAACTGCTGCAAAATAGCTTTAAATCCTCCCATGATCTCAGGTCGTTGTACATTTATAAAACTGCCTAGTGTTCAGGCCAGGAATCCTAGGAAATTAAGTAGGTTGAGATGAAGTTTATGAGTTATTTAATCTTTTTAAATTTAAACTGCCACCTCACTGTGAGGGAGTCCAGCTCAGAAAAAGAAAAGGAAAAAAAAATTCCTTAAGGAAAATATCAGGGTTAATCCTCTAAATCTAACTTAAGCTATACGTTAGCTAGAGAAAGAAAAATTGCCTTTATAANGGTTGGATGGCATGACTGACTCAATGGACATGGGTTTGTGTGGAGTCCGGGAGTTGGTAATGGACAGGGAGGCCTGGCGTGTTGCAGTTCGTGGGGTCACAAATAGTCAGACACAACTGAGCGACTGAACTGAACTGAACTGGTACAAACTGTTTAGTAACTCTGTTGCTGTTGTTCAGTCACTTAGTTGTGTCTGACTCTTTGCTACCCATGGGTTGTAGCACAACAGGCTTCCCTACCCATCACCAACTACTGGAGCCTGCTCAAACTCATGTCCACTGAGTCAGTGATGCCATCCAACCATCTCATCCTCTATTGTCCCCTTCTCCTCCTGCCTACATTGTTTCCAAACATCAGGGTCTTTTCCAGTGAGTCAGCTCTTCCCAATAGGTGGCCAAAATATTGGTGTTTCAGCTTCAGAATCATTCCTTCCAATGCATATTCAGGGTTGATTGCCTTTAGGGTGGACTGGTTTGATCTCCTAGCTGTCCCAGGGACTCTCAAGAGCCTTCCCCAGCATCCCAGTTTGAAAGCATAATTTCTTCAGCCCTCAGCTTTCTTCATAGTCCAACTCTCACATCCATATGTAACTACTGGAAAAACCATAGCTTTGACTAGATGGACCTTTGTAGGCAAAGTGATGTCTCCACTTTTTAATACTCTGTCTAGGTTTGTCATAGCTTTTTTTTTTCCTCAAGGATCATCATTTAATTTCATAGCTGTAGTCACCATCTGCTGTAATTTTGGAGCCCAAGAAAATAAAGTCTGTCACTATTTCCACTGTTTTCCCATCTATTTGCCCTGAAGTGATGAGACTGGATGTCATGATTTCAGTTTTTTGAATGTTGAGTTTTATAAGCTGGCTTTTGCAATCTTCTCTCTCACTTTCGTCCAGAGGCTCTTTAGTTCCTCTTCACTTTCTGCCATTAAGGTGATGTCATCTACATATCTGATGTTATTGATGTTTCTCCCAGCAGTCTTTATTCAAATGCGAGCCTCATCCAACCTTGCATTTCGCGTGATGTACTCTGCATTTAAGTTAAATAAACAGGATGACAATATACATCCGTGACATACTCCTTTCCTAATTTTGAACCAGTTCATTTTTCCACGTCTAGTTCCGTTGCTTCTTTTTTAAAATTTATTTATTTTTTATTGAAGGACAATTGCTTTACAGAATGTNCGCGTGATGTACTCTGCATTTAAGTTAAATAAACAGGATGACAATATACATCCGTGACATACTCCTTTCCTAATTTTGAACCAGTTCATTTTTCCACGTCTAGTTCTGTTGCTTCTTTTTTAAAATTTATTTATTTTTTATTGAAGGACAATTGCTTTACAGAATGTTGCTGTTTTCTGTCAAAACTCAACATGAATACCTCAGCCATAGGTGTATATATATATATAGGAGATATATATATATCTCCTTCCCTTTTGAAACTCCCTCCTACCCCTGCTCCCCATCCCACCCCTCTAGGTTTATGCAGAGCCCCTGTTTGAGTTTCTTGAGCCATAGGGCAAATTCCTTTTGTTTATCTACTTTACATATAGTAAGTTTCCATGTTACTCTTTCCATACATCTTGACCTGCATGCATAACCCTGTAGTCTATATCAAACTCTCATTCCATTTTAGTTTGATAATGTTCACTTTACAGTTATCTATTCAGATCCTGGGACGTATATATTTATATATATTAACTTTTTCTTGATATGGACATTTCCCCCATGAATTTAGAGATTTTTGTATATGTAAAATGTCAGTATGTACCAGGAAAGTGACTTTGCTTGGAATTCAGTGTTGCTGGAGCTAATTAATTGTGCTACTAAAATTAAAAATGAAAGGATCCTGTGATTGTACTGCAACATGCCCTATATATCTCTGTAGTCTTTTCAAGAACTAGCACAAAGCCTTACATATGGTAAACACTTAAGTAATTCTTTATTGGGCCAAAGAGATACTTTATCATTATGGAATTGGGTTATTATTAATAACATTGATATCTTTTTCTTTTTCTTACATTATTACTAAAGTTAAAATTTTACAAACTAATGGTAACCGAGGCATTTGATCTTGAGCGTCTAGCTCTTTGCTGATGGTTTACAGCAATAACTGCCAAGGACAGGCCTAGTGACTACGGGTCCCTCATGTCCCCCCCCCTTAAATGCAGTGGCAACTGCATGAGAGGAGTCTGTAGTCATTCATGTCTTGGCTCATGGATTCCTCTATACCACATCTTAGTCCCTACATTTGTTCTGATACACCACATCTTTGTTCTAATAGGTCGAATTTAAAATCTCATATTTGGACTGGTTAATTGGCTTATTGTAGAAATTCTCAAAGTATTTTTCACATACTATACATCTACATCTGGCAGTTATTACCAGAACTGCTTGCTATAGTAGCCTTCTCATTTCTCCAGAGAGTTGGTCTTTGTAATTCAATATTGTAAAACAANTACATTTGTTCTGATACACCACATCTTTGTTCTAATAGGTCGAATTTAAAATCTCATATTTGGACTGGTTAATTGGCTTATTGTAGAAATTCTCAAAGTATTTTTCACATACTATACATCTACATCTGGCAGTTATTACCAGAACTGCTTGCTATAGTAGCCTTCTCATTTCTCCAGAGAGTTGGTCTTTGTAATTCAATATTGTAAAACAATACTTCTTTCAGCCTCAAATGATACCCAGAGGCTGTATTATCCTGTAAATCCTCTGTTCCTTGGTTATATAACTTTCTGTTCTTCTCTCCTGTGCCTCCTGATGACGATAACCAACAACAATAACCATGGCAACCCACAGCAGCAGCCAATCTCCTTCCTACTTTTGTCTGACTTCTAGCCAACTGTTGATGACTCTTTCTTACTTATTAATAACTGGAGGAACAGTTTGATCAAACACACAGGGATTATTTTAAGTGGCAGACTTACCGTTCTGCAGAAATTATAAAACTAACCCAAACTATGAAAATGGTTGAAATTACTCACAGCACTTTCTTTCCCCTTAATTCTCAAACCTAATCTGTCACTAAGTCATGCTAAGTTTTATTTCTTTTTAATCTAAGTATACCTCAAATCATTCTATTTTCTCTGCCGCTACTTTGATCTAAGCCACTGAACTATCTCAGCGCCTCCAAACCCCTCCTTTTCCATCTATTTCTACTTCCTTTGCCAATTCTGGGTCTGTTATCCTCTGACCAGTCCCTCACTCTTCCCATAGGCTGTCTAACACTGATACGAGGCTAACCCTTGCAGACTGTAACAACCAGGTTACGTGTCGGCTGGCTTTTTGCTAATAGGAGATAGTGACAGGAGACGAAAGAATGAAGCCAGCTCTTTCCCTCTTCCTTCGTCACCCTGTAAACCATCTCTGGCTCTGTCTGCATCTCTTCCTTGATCTCGCCCCCTTCCCTCATGATTCCAGCTTCTGGTAGGAGACCCTGAACCCCGGGCACCAGTTTACCACCTTCTTCCTTGGCCCCTCCAGCCTAGGTGCGTTAGAGAACCCCAGCTGTTTTTAACTCTGGGTTACCTTACTGTCATCTATTGACTTTTTTCAGTCCACTTCATCCGCTGTTAACTGTCAGCTGACTCTTCCCAGACTGGAAATTGCCAGGGAGAAAAATTATGCCACTATAATCAAAGAATTTTAGGGCCCAGCACTGCTCTCCTACTTAAGACCAAGACCCATTCGAGAAGCACAAAAGAACAAAGCTATTATTATACATTTGCTGGTTAATGTATTTTTGCAAGAGCTAAGAAGACAAGCATACCACTGAAACTGAATAAGGCGTGTTTCGAAGGAAAATCAGCAACATACACCAAAAACAAACAAATAAAAACTCTGACTATGAATGTTACCTACCCACATAGACCACTAATGATTGTTTATCGTGTGGGTTCTCTCTGGCTGTTTAACTCTTTCTTTTTGAACATGGTGATGGGTGGGAACATCTGCACTGGCTAGACAGATGATGTAAGGGTAGGTGCAGATGCAGCAAATGCTGTTAAGATGAAAGTCTCTTGGGAGAGGACTCCTTTTCTGTTCTGTGATTGTGCAATCACTGAGCAATGGGTCCCAGTATGTGCTTCATCTTTAATTGCCAGATTTCTCTGCAGTACACACAATTCCTTTTCTGCAGTCTTAGCAATTTCTCAACAATGCTGGTGGTCAAAAATCCACATACATCCAAACACTTTGAACCACAGCATAATTTTAAAATATACAGGTTTTTATATTATATCCTGTGGAAACCATACTTTGGGTCTGGCTAGGTCTCCTTTCCTTATAGATCTAATTTGCTTACGCTCATTACAACTAAATTGGAAAGAAGCAAAAAGGCCCTGAACTATATTCAATTAGATTTACCATAATGTTTATAATTTGATATTTAAGAGGGGAGAACAGTCTCTTTTAACCTGGGCTCTGATTCTACTCTACTAACTACCTTCATTTGAAGCTGAGTTTTTCAGAGAAAGAAATGGTTTTTCCAAGAAGTATTTTCACCATAACTTTTCTAGGTAAAAGTAAATTCATCTCAGTGTTGCCTCTGGTGAGGTAATGCCAGAAAGTGAGTGGTTAGAGCATCACCTCTAAGCTTGAGAGCTCTAGGTAAATTGAATTCCCAGTACCTCAGTTTCTTCCTCTCTGCAGTAGGAATAGAATAGAATTATTATGAGAATTAATGACATATTTATGTGAAAACCTACTACAATGTTTGACACTTGAGTTTGATAGATGCTAGCTATACTCATATTATTATTTTTATTCATAATATGTCTACTTATATTGTATGACTTTTATTAGAAAATGTCTCCCCCCACATCAAATATATTCCTCCTTCAACCACCAGACAAAAAATTAAAATCAAGATTTCTATAACAATTAACCAAACATTTTAATGTAATTATTTCATTAAGGTCATATATACAGAATTAAATAAAGAAGAAATTATTACTCCTCTTCTACAAATACAGAAACCAAGTTTACAGGATGATACATTGTTCAAGCCAATATTCTGTGACTCCAAAATTCAGATTCTTTCAATTCCCTTTTTACATTTTGTATGCGTGAGAGAAGCCAGAAAACAGCTAAGGCTCTCCTTCACACCAGGCAAACTCCACCCTCCTTTCAACCAGCCAGCATGTTTTTTTCAAAGCTTTTCTTTCTCATCATCTCCCATTTTCTCAATTCTTATTTACTATCTCTTTAGTTCCAAACAACTTGATTCAATTCCATGAAAGTCAGGAAAATAAATATGTAAACATCCTAAAAATACAGTTCAGCCCTTAAGAAACTAAAAATTAGAGAATTCTCGATAATGCTGTCCAATTTTCAAGAAAAGCAAACAGTTACACAAGAAATACAAGAAAGATGTTATAGTGTTGCTGAGCTGGAAAATTATATCTTGTTAAGGAATTAAGGAGAGAGATCATGGAAAAGAATTGGGAGATAATAAAGTTTCATCATGACCTATCTGAACAAAGATATCCCAGGAATGTCCAAAATAGTATATGTCGGAAGCATGGAGTAGTCTGATTGTTGTTGAGATTCTTGTAGCTGGAAGTAGTAGCTAAGAGTGAGAAAGGGGTTAGGAATATTTTGTGGAATGTTTAGAATATCAGAATGATAATGGACACCTGATTTGGTAAGCCAATAAGGAAACCTTTAAGGTTTGCTAACAGTGTTTATTTCACTATTGTATTTTTGTCTTCCCATCTCTTTTACTGCCCAGTTTCAGAGTCTAGAATATTTGGACATAAAACACAGCAACACTCAAAATTCAAGCATAAGATCTATCCAATTCCTTTACATAAAATACAAATATTTGGGGATAGAGGTACAGCTATTTTGGTTATTAATTAAGACTTTAGAAATCATTCTTTCTTTAAATTCATTGAGCACAAAAGTAAACATATTCATACTACTGTGTTTTCATATTTGCTTGATTTCATTACAAACTACAAGAGAAAAAATAACTCAGATCACATTCTCCTGCCTATTGTAAACATAGAGAGAAACTCAAGTGCTTTGGTTCGATTCACTTGACAAAGAGTTAAGGAATTTTTGTCCATCTTTCTATAGAACTTCAAGGAGGAAAAGAGGCCATGTTTTGCATTGTATTAGTACATTAGTTATTGTTCAGTTGCTCAGTAGTGTCTGACTCTTTTTGACCCCATGGACTACAGCACGCCAGGCTTCCCTGTCCATCACCAACTCNCAAGTGCTTTGGTTCGATTCACTTGACAAAGAGTTAAGGAATTTTTGTCCATCTTTCTATAGAACTTCAAGGAGGAAAAGAGGCCATGTTTTGCATTGTATTAGTACATTAGTTATTGTTCAGTTGCTCAGTAGTGTCTGACTCTTTTTGACCCCATGGACTACAGCACGCCAGGCTTCCCTGTCCATCACCAACTCCAAGAACTTGCTCAAACTCATGTCCATTGAATCAGTGATGCCATCCAATCATCTCATCCTCTGTTGTCCCCTTCTCTGTCTGCCTTCCTTCTTTCCCAGCATCAGGGCCTTTTCTAGAGTCAGTTCTTCACATCAGGTGCCCAAAGTATTAGATATTCAGCTTCAGCGTCAGTCCTTTCAATGAGTATTCACAACTGATTTCCTTTAGGATTGACTGATTTGATCTCCTTGCAGTCCCAGGGATTTGCAAGCATCTTCTCCAATACCACAGTTCAAAAGCATTAGTTCTTTAATGCTCAGCTTTCTTTATGGTCCAAATCTAACATCCATACATGACTACTGGAAAAACTATAATTTTGACTATATGGATCTTTGTTGGCAAAGTAATGTGTCTGCTTTTTAATATGCTATCTAGGTTGGTCATAACTTTTCTTCCAAGGAATAAGTATCTNTAGGCATATCAGCATACTGGACATGGCTGAGGAAAGAATCAGTGAACTTTTAAGAAGGATCAGTAAATAGAACTTTCCACAACTGTAAAGAAAACAACCTCAGAATATCCAAGAACTGTGGAAATTTTTAAGATCTAACATGCACTTTTAATACCAAAAGAAGAGGAAATGGAGGTGAAGGATTCAAACTATGACCTGGTAGGAAAGGTACAAGTACTTTATGTCTGAGGAAGTACATGAAAACCCACAATGGGGCCATGAAGAAACCATAGAGCCTCAATGAAACAGAAACCAGATCTAACAGATCAGAAATGGGATCAAAGACTTGATCAGATTTCTTCATTTTTCAGTCTATTCCAAAATCTGGGTTTTCCTGCAGCTGGGTAGCTGTACAGGCTGCTATAGTAAGAGACAGAAGCTCTCAACATAATATTTAATGGTCAATCCAGGCAGGTTCTGTCCACAGCTTCTTAGCTCTTTGTGCTACCACCCTGTCACCCACAGCATTCTCCTTTGTTCCCTTTGACTTTTCTCTGTCAAACCAACCTCCTCCAGAGACAGAATCACAGCACAGAAGAGGGATAAAGGAAGCTATAGCAAAAAAACTTTGTTTATCCCTTTCTCAAGCACCTTTGATATCTTGTGCTTGGTTTATAACACAATCCTGTACCATACTGTCCAGAAGAAAACATATATTTTTCCAATATTTTCATATTCTATATAAAAATGTTCTGTATCCAATTCCTAGACTGACTTTCAAGGCCCAATATATATATATATATTTTTTTAATCTAAAAAGTTAGTATAATTAAAAAGTTTTTTATCAGCAGTTTTGAGCTGAGTGTGACTTTTGGAGAGACAAGACCAGCAGAAGAATAATAAAATTAAAAAAATGTAGAATTAATTCATTTGGAGATAATGAGAGTCTGAACTAAGACTACGGTGATATCAAGTAGAAAAGTTTACTGATGAAAAGGTCAAAACATGGGGCCAAAATGAATGTTGTGGAGAGATAGAAAGAGACATCTGCAGTTGAGGACTATATAAACTGAATATGTTACCTAACAAGGGCATATTAGTATTATTATTTCTAGGAAATAAAGTTCATAAATATAAGTAGAACAGTTATAAGTCTTAAACGAATAGAGTCTATATTTCAAAGAGTCAGAGATGTTTGGAAAAGATAAGGGAGGCAAGTTGTGAAAAGTCACACAACTTTGACTTATTTAAACATGGTACCACAGACAAGAAGGAGCCAATGGAGATTCTTAAATGACATCATGCAGCAATTTGAAGGGTGAGTGGGAGGCAAGAGAGGTTGGATGTAGAGATAAAAAGTCTTTGCAGGAACTCAGGTATGGAGTGAGTGGCACTAGAACCAGGTAGGGACAACAGGGAAGTTGGAGAGGACCCCGTATTGATCAAAGGCACACAGCATGTATCTTACATCTTAGTTCCTCATCAGTAAAGGAAAAGTAGCAATCCTCTGGTCACAGAGTTATTGTAATGTAATAACTGTATAGTAGAGTAGAGTACAGCAGGATAGTATAATGGATAGGACTATAGAGTCAGACTGTGGGTTAAAACCCCATCTCTGCTACTGACTAGCGGAATATGCTTGAGCACAGGGCTGAATCACACACATCTGAGTTTTCTCATCTGTAGAATGAAACCTAAAACAATACCTACTTCATAGGTTTATGTGAACATGTATGAAACACATATACAAAAGAACTCTATCCAGCACATAGTAAATGCATTGCAAGTGTTGGCTATAATTATTTTAATATAATAAAAATCACGTTGTTCATTACCTAACAACATGATGCTCAATAAATGATTTAGCTTCTATTTTTAACATATAGTAATTGGAAAAAACATGTAATGGGTAAGGACATAAAGGCCACCTGATTCAATTCTACTTGAGACTCAGTATGAAAGTTTCCCCTACAGCATACCTACCCCACAGGTGTCTAGCCTCTGCTTGAACAATTGTCACAGCAAGGAGCCCAGAAAGACATTTCATGGGATGTGCCAGGACTCCAGGTTAAGATTTGTTCTCTGCTTCAACCTCTCTCTTGCATCTGGCAAACAACCATGAGTCATTGCCCAGTTATTCTCAGTAAGGATAATAAAACCCAGGCAGAGAGCAAAAGGGCTCTACCCTTCCATCAGTGGTTTCAGCCCATTTTCTTAAGTCTGTGGCTTTCCCAGAAACTGAATAGAATCTCATTTTTTTGGTTTTGATTTTCCTGTGCAAGTCTTAGGGACCCTTGACCTTCCAGTCCTTATCATAACCCTATGGAAAGTGTAGACCTCTGTATTCTTATCTGGATTAATCAACTTCCTGCCCTTCTAATTGGAGCAGTATATTTAAAGAGCCCAGAACTTGATAGTTGAAATAATTCAACAAATACTCATTGAGCATATACCAAATAGCAGGCACTGAGTTAGAAGGTGAGCCTAAAAATCAATATACATCTTCTTTTCTAGGACCTCAGAGCTAGTTGAAAGGATAGATTGACATGAATAAATAAAATGTAGGGCAGATAACTGCAAAGTATAGAGAAAACACAGAAGGAGGAGCCTAACTGCCTGAAGGTTTGTCAATAGAGACGATATTTTCCCCAGAGTAGCTCCCAGCCCTGGGCCTCTTGCCTCCTCCACCTTCCCCTTTCTCATCCACATTAAGCTGTGTTACTTTGTGGGTAGCAAGATTTGTTCCCATACAGGTAGAAAGACGTCATTTTATGACTGTGTCCTGATTCTCTCAACTTGCCAGTTAATGCACGATCTGACTCATGGTACCAGAGGCATTTATTGCTCAATGAGCCAGGTGTGATAGCTCTGAGAGATCCAAATCCCACAACCATAATAAAGGCTAGAATTTTCCCTTAGTAAACAACTTGGTCTGTAATTTGGTTTTGTTTTCTTATTTGATTGAGGCATTGCCTCAAAACTGTAGGCTTTTAAAAGTACACATTTTACTTAAATTTTTAATTTCTAAAAAGTGTTACAGCTTAACTGGCAATATTTGGAATTTCCCTTCTCTGTTTTCTTGAGTGTCTAATTAGATGTAGTGTTGTTTGGAATCTTCTAGTATCTGCACAGTCTGGAAGCTTGAAAACAGTTTAATCTAGGCCTCCTACCTGATTCTTAAATCAGCCCTTCATTATTCTAGCCATGTGGATGTCAGGCCTTCTGGTCACACAGTGGTGGCCTGTGACTATACTTATTATCAGCCCATGACACTGGGCTTTCTTTATGAAAGATACTAGTACTTATTTTGTTAGTTATATTTTCTGGTTTTTAGAGCAAAAGTATCATCATAACAATCCTATCATCTTAGTGTTGACAATTTTCAAATTGTTTTCACCTGGATCTCCATGATTCTTACATCCTTGTGAAGAAGACAAATCCTTACATTATCACTAGGAGAACTGCCACCTGGATCCCCAGTCCTAGATTGTGTTTATTACCCCAAACCATGACGACTATTAAAATCTTTTTCAATACCCTCATGAGACTGTTTCAAAGCCATTTGTCAGTACTTGACTTACAACATTACAGTTTCCCCAAGGATGAATATGTCATGCCTTAATGTTCCAATGGACTTGTCATCTTCAGTGTGGTCTTCTGGAGTTGAACAGGAAAGAAAGTATAAACTCACTGTACTGTCTTGCTGCACCATTATTGTGAAGAAAATAATGCCATTATTTTTTTCCACTCAAAAATAAATTGGAACCTTCAAGATATCAAACTGTTTAAAGAGTTGCCAGAATTTATTTAGGCTTAAAGTTATATCAAACAATATCCATAGTCAACAATGCCCACTATGTGGCAGTTACTGAGCCAAGTTCTTTGTACACCCTTTCCATGAGTGTCATTCTTCGCATTTTATAGTTGAGAAAACTAAAGATTAAAAAGTTGAGCAACCCACCCAAAGGTGAATAGCAAGGAGCTTCAAGTTCTGGGATGTAAACCTAGACTTTTCTGACTTGAAATATTGAGCTCTTAGATCCTACGTTGCCTGCATGTTTCAGTCATGTTTGACTTTTTGTGACCCTATGGACTGTAGTTTGCCAGGCTCCTCTGTCCATGGGATTCTCCAAGCAAGTATACTGGAGTGGGTTGCCATGTCCTCCTCCAAGGCCAGGGATTGAACCCGTATCTCTTGCATCTCCTGCACTGCAGGAGGATTCTGTACCTCCTGAGCCACCTAGGAAGCCCAGATCCTATGCTGGTATTTCTTAAAGTATAGTGGCCAGACCACCTTCTTTAGGTTACCTGATGCATGAATCAGTAAATCAGTTTCCTGGGCCTTTCCCCAAGATTGTGGAGTGGGACTTCTGGAGATAAGGCCAAGCACCTTCGTTTGGAACTAGTTTTCATTTGGAACGCTGAGGTTTGAGGACTTCTTAGCTCCTTAGTCCTTCCTCTCACACACGTGTATAGGAGGAGAGAAAGACGTGGAAAATCTAGCTTCATTGCACACCGTAAGTGCTGCCACATGGTAACAACTGCAACCAAAAATGACTGGGGCTAATAGTCATTAAGGGAGTTGTACTTGGCTACTTTGACACTGCAAGAAATGGTTTAAATCAAGTTTTGGCACAATTTGGGGTTTCCCTGGTGGCTCAGTTGGTAAAGAATCTGCCAACAATGCAGGAGACCTGGGTTTGATCCCTGGGTTGGGAAGATCCCTTGGAGAAGGGAATGGGCAACCCACTCCAGTATTCTTGCCTGGAGAATCCCATGGACAGAGGAATCTGGTGGGTTACAGTTCATGGGGTNGTAAGTGCTGCCACATGGTAACAACTGCAACCAAAAATGACTGGGGCTAATAGTCATTAAGGGAGTTGTACTTGGCTACTTTGACACTGCAAGAAATGGTTTAAATCAAGTTTTGGCACAATTTGGGGTTTCCCTGGTGGCTCAGTTGGTAAAGAATCTGCCAACAATGCAGGAGACCTGGGTTTGATCCCTGGGTTGGGAAGATCCCTTGGAGAAGGGAATGGGCAACCCACTCCAGTATTCTTGCCTGGAGAATCCCATGGACAGAGGAATCTGGTGGGTTACAGTTCATGGGGTCACAAAGAGGCGGACGTGACTATGTGACTTTTACTTTCACTTTGGCATGATTGGAACATGAGTGTTTTTGCTATTTTACACTTTTATAAGACAAAATCTCAGAACTTCACGTTTTGTAGAAAGCCTGCCCAAATTTCTTTTTGGCTGTTGTTGATTAAATATTTATGAATTTCACTTTTCCCCCTTTCTCTTTCCCTTTTTAACTCTTTCATTTTATTTTATTTTTTTAATTGGGATATCAAATTTCTAAATAGCGTCACTTATCTCTGTTCCAGAGTCTCTGTAGGTATATTGTTACCATCCTCTTGGGCTAGTCCTTCCATAGTGCTTACTCCAAAACCAGGTCAAGGGGAGTTAGTATACCTCACTGAGCCATTGATGAATGTTTATTGATGAGAACAATGCCAGCAAGAAAACCATCACCTTGATCAGTGAAGAAAATGGTGCAATGTAGAAGCCACATATCCTCAAAAGCTCTCTGAAAGGTACAAAAGGAGATGTCTATGGGGATGATATATGGCAACCCATATGTATCTTCAGAGTTTAGAAATGAGTCCATTATCACACATGAGAGAGCTTCATCATTAAGATATTATTAATAGTAGGAGTCTGCACATTAATGGGCTTCCCTGATGGCTCTGAAGGTCAAGAATCTGCCTGAAAAGCAGGAAACCTGCATTCGCTCCCTGGGTTGGGAAGATTCCCTGAAAGAGGGAATGGCAACCCGCTCCAGTTTTCTTGCCTGGAGAATTCTATGGACAGAGGAACCTGGTGGGCTACAGTCTACAGGCTCACAAAGAATCAGACACAACCTAGCGACTAATGCACATACCCACATACATTAATGTGGTTCCTTCTTGCCTGATTTTTTTGTGTAGGCTCTGCTTCTCAGCTAACCCGTCTGTCATTACTCTTTTGTGACTTCTCCAAGCTCTACAGTAGTGAAGTGCACCAATGTGATTGCTTTATTAGCATTGATTATGAAAATCGAATTGCATTTTGGGTAAAGTATACTTTAAGTGGAGTCTTAATTTTCAAAAATTGAATCAAAAGTGAACTATACCTCTTGTTTCATAAAAGTCTTCAAGGCTTTTGCAAAATAAACATAGTAATAGTTGATAGTACAATGTATTTTTTATCAACTGTTTAGTTTATCATGTATATTTTTATAGAGAGAGTATGCATATCATATATATATATATATGCAATTAGCCCAGTCATGAGGGTTGCTTCATGTGGGCAGAATTCTCATTTTATTGAAGAGACATTATGACTAAGATAAGTAAAGATAATTGCAAAAGTAATAGAGCTAATGCCAGGGTCAAAACAGTCATTTAAGTCATGCCATAGCAAGGGCATTTTCTTCCTCAAAGAACCTCCAAGGGAAAAAAAATCTTCAAGGAGGAATAGAAAGTATAAATTACCATTGTTATTGCTATACAATATTGATATTATCTTGCTTCATATGGACTTTAGGTTCCCTCCTTCTCAAATGCTGATGCCTGTTCCAAGGACTTCACAATAAGTTGGAAAAGATTTCCTGTTTCTAAATGTTTTGAGATGAAAAGTGCAAAAGTAGCTTGAGGGGATAGATATTGTTTTCATTTCTTTGCTGTGTGGGTGGTCTTCTGTGATTCCCAAGACCACCACCATTGTGGGACTGAAACACTGGCTGATGGTGCACCAGGGAATTAGGCTGTTGTTTTGCTTTCCAAAAGAACAGCTGAACTAGCCAAGCCCAGGTCGGCACACATACACACACACACACACACCTGCACAAAGAGAAGAGCCTCCAACTTCAATTCCACCCACTCAATCCTTTCATCAGAAAGAGATTTCCTTGCCTTTCCAAAGCACCCAGTCCCATCCACAGATATCTAGAGATACAGACCTGCAGATTTCAAGACCCCAGGGACAGTTTTATAAAAGGTATTCTCAATCCAGTGACCCACTTTTCTCCAACAGCAGCCTGAGCATAAGTTTAGGGATCTTACACTTCTCAATGTATGTCTCCTATCTTGAAAATACATCTACCCCAACATCAGCTTCTGCCTCTCTGACCTGGCGCAGCCTGTACGCATTAAGTGCAAAAAAACAATTCCGTCACCCATAATGATATGCTTCTGTCTGACTGTTTGACACATGTCAAGTGTATTCAGCAAATCAGAAGCAAATCTGGGATCAGCCCAGCCTCTGGACTCTAATTTTCATATTTTTAGATATAGTGTGTACAGCAATTTCGAGAGAAATTCTACCTCTAAGTACCCATAGAACTTTTAAAGTCTGTTGCTTTAAAGCAACCTTCCTGGTAAATAATAAGGCACAGTCCCCAGAGGGCATGTCAGATTGGTGTGGGAGTTAGCTATATTTCAACATTCCAGATGAGGAATAACTAGCTAAAGGCTGGCAGAGGTATCTCTGATATGTTGCTTTTAGACAAACTTGAACTGAAAAAGATGAGTTTTATTTTCTTTCCCTTTCTGTTTTGCCCCAGTGAACTTTTGTTCCACCAGAACTGTTCTTTCTTCAGAATCTGGCATCTGTTTCTCAAACCACCCACTCATGCACAGACACGTTTATGAACTTTTCTCAGAAAGTTCTGACAGTACCTCTCTTGGACATTTTGTCAGGAGCTTTTCCTTGTGGTCAAATCTTAATGAATTCACAAGTACTTTTTTTAGCCATCAGGGCTTTCCTCAGACATTTCAGTGACTGGGGTCAAGGTGGTCAATGTCCACTTTTTAAAAAGAGCTGGAGGAACTAAGATGACCTTGAAAAAATAGTCTGGTTAATAGCTTCATTCCTAGGATACGCTCCCTTAAAAGGTGTGGCTTGTGCCCTGTGTAACTTCATCCTAGATTTTAGAAATCCCCCTAGGAATGAGCAGAAGAGAAGATTAGCTTCACAGGTCATAATAAAAGGCTAAGGGAAAAGGTAAAGATAGAAAGAATCATAGCAAAGAGGAATGGAAGAGAGTGTTTGGTATAAATAGCAATAAGTATTTCAACAAACAAAAGGAAGGAAAGTCACGCTTCTTAGATAGCTATTATGTCTTTCTTATCACTGTCTGCTCTGCTCAGTCACGTCCGACTCTGAAACCCCTTGGACTGTAGCCCGCAAGGCTTCTCTGTCCATGGGATTCTCAAATATAAAGAATAAAACGCTTTAAAAACATCTCTGCTGTCAGCTTGACAAGTTATGGCAGAGCAGCAGGAGCACTGGACAAGAGTAAATGTGACATTTCCTAGCCTACGGTGATCAGGGCAAGTTCTTTCCTCTCTGACTCTGTTTCCCCATCTCTCAGATCTAGGTGATCCTGTCTGTCCTGCACAGCTCACAGACTTAGCGAGATGGCAAAGGAAGTAATGGATGTGAAAAGGCTTTGTAAATCATGGAGCAATGCCCCAGCACAATGAGAATCACTCTCTTACCAAGTTCTCCAAGCAGAAAAAAAAATTGTATAAAAGAAGATACTCAGTGAAATGTGCTGAGGAATCAAGGAGGCATCTTGGGACGAACGCTCTTGATTTCCAAGCCAAACCAGTAGGAGTTAGGCTGAGCACCGTGGCTGGGAGAATCAGCACACCGTGAAATTATGAAGTATGATCATTAACTCAGCTGCTCTGCACAGAGCTTCAACTCCACATTCAGCCTTCTCTTTGAAGTCCATGACCTTCTATGTGTCACTGAACTGCTGAATGGCTACTCTGAACTGAATCGAGCATCCCAGCCCAGCCTGCTGATGCAATCAGACAAGGTTCACCCCACACAGCCAGAGTCCCTTGTTGGCATTCAGTCCAGCAATTCAAGTGGAGCACTCAGGGGGCTGGTAAAACATATAAGGCTTGCTTTCAGGCATAAGCCACCGACTTCGGGAACACGAATAAGTAACCTGTGGTTTGTTTTTGTTCTTCTAGTTCTTTTGGAAACTCTTGGAGACTCATTTATTTTTAATAGGAAGTTCAACTAATACTCTCCTAGTAACAATGAATAGCACTATTTTCACTCTATACCTGCATTTCAAAAGTTCCAGAATGAGGTTCCTTGACCCAACTTTTTTTTTTTTTTTAATAGATGGACTGACTAAGACCCCAAGAGGGATATTGACTTTACAACTTTCACTCAGTGGGTTAGCCATTATTGAAATGTGATTTTCAAAAGAACTCTGTGAGCTAGTCACAGTACACACTTTATGGGGTTTCCCCAATGGCTCAGCAGTAAAGAATGTGTCTGAAAGGCAAGAGATTGGGCTTGGATCCCTGGGTCAGGAAGATCCCCTGGAGGAGGTAATGGCAACCCACTCTAGTATTCTTGCGGTGGAAATCTCACGGACAAAGGAACCTGTGGGGCTACGCTATAGTCCATTGGGGTTGTAAGAGTCAGACACAACTGACTGAGCTACCAACTCAGTTAGTCACAACCAGCACATACTTCATGGTTCAGAATCTGAGGTTCCGAAATAAATAAATAAATAAATAACTGCAAAGTATCAAACAAACATAAGTGGTAGAGTGGAGACTAGAATCTAGTTCAAGTGATATGATCTCAAAATCCTCTAAACACTGGACAGGAACAATACATTAGGGGGTAACGAGATCTGCGGGAAATGAAAAGGCTTCAAATGTGAAAACATAGACCCAGTATTACTGTGTCTTCTTATTTTTTTAAGAGAAGCCAGAAGTATTTTTATGTGAAGTAACTTAATTTTTAAAACATTTTGAGTTCCAAAGAAAATGTATCCTAGGGCCACTTATTTGCAGCTTTTTATCTAGACTAATAAATTCTTGGCTACTATGCCTTTTTCTACTGCCCAGTCTAAATTTACTTTAGAAGAAATTCTGCTTACCATAATGTTTTTCTCTCTGACTGGAATAAACCAAGTTTACTTTTTCTATACTCAAAATCTAGGTGCTAATATCTAACAACCAAGACACGATTAAGATAACCAAAATAAAACTACTGTTTTCTTTCTTCTCTCCCTGTTCCCCAAAGCTACTTTCTCCCAAGTCCTCTTTATTCTGATAAATGGTACTACCATCAACCTTGCTGCTCAGATCAAAACCCTCCAGTAGTCCTTGATTCTCCTTTTACCTTCACATCCCAGATTCAACACATCAGAAAGTTCTTTTGTCTCTGTTTCTTCGAAATTCAAATCCAGCTACATCTCATCACGACACCCATTGCTACAATACCAACTTAAGCTATATTAAGTAGTCTTTGCCTGTTTGTTCTATGACGTCATCCTAACTGGTCTCTCTGCTTCACTTTGCTGCCCTAGAATCCATCCTCCATAGAGCAGTGAGAGTGGAGATTGGTACATATGCCTTATTGATACATACAAAATAGACAACTAACTATGTAGCACAGGGAACTCTACTTAAAACACTGGTGACTTGAATGGGAAGGAAGTCTGAAACCCCACTCCAGTACTCTTGCTTGGAAAATCCCATGGGGGGAGGAGCCTGGTGGACTGCAGTCCATGGGGTCGCTAAGAGTCGGAGACGACTGAGCGACTTCATTTTGACTTTTTACTTTCATGCATTGGAGAAGGAAATGGCAACTCACTCCAGTGTTCTTGCCTGGAGAATCCCAGGGACGGGGGAGCCTGATGGGCTGCCATCTATGGGGTCGCACAGAGTCGGACACGACTGAAGCGACTTAATAGTAGTAGTAGATATGTATGTATGGCTGATTCATTTTGGGGTATACTAGAAACTAACACAACACTGTAAAGCAACTGCTGCTGCTGGCTCCCCCATCGCTGGGATTCTCCAGGCAAGAACACTGGAGTGGGTTGCCATTTCCTTCTCCAAAGGCGGAAAGCGAAAAGTGAAAGTGAAGTTGTTCAGCCGTGTCTGACTTAGCGACCCCATGGACTGGAGCCAACCAGGCTCCTCCATAGGATTTTCCAGGCAAGAGTACTGGAGTGGGGTGCCATTGCCTTCTCCAGCAACTATACCCCAATAAAAATTACTTTAAAAATAATAGAAAGTCAATATGCCAGCCCCCCTCCCCCAAAAGATCATTTAAAAATGAAAGCCAGATAATATCACTCCTTTATTCAAAATTTCCTGTTGTAATTGGATTAAAATCCTACACAGCTCTACATGATCAGGCTCTAGCCTTCCTCTTCTGCCCCTTCTTTCCCCTTGGTTATGGTCATCAGCCACAATGGTCTTCTTTTGGTCCAACACACCAAGTCCATTCTCTGCTAAGATCTTTGCAGTTTCTATTTCTTCTTCCTGTAATACACTACTGCTCCAGCTTTGAGTAGATATGGCTTAAGAGTCCAAGCTCTAGAGCTGGGCTTCCTAGTTCAAATCCCAGTTTGGTCACATCAGGCAAGTAGTATCATGTCTCCATACTTCAGTAATCCTCATCTGCAGTATAAAGATAAAAAACAATAGTACCTCCCTCATAAAAGTCTGGAAAGATTCCCTAGAGAAGGAAATGGCCAACCACTCCTGTATTCTTGCCTGAGAAACCCCATGGACAGAGGAGCCTGGAGGGCTACAGTCCATGGGATCACAAAGAGTCAGTCACAACTTAGTGTCTAAACAACAAATTTATAACTAAATCACTTTGCTGTACAAAGAAACTAACGCAACATGGCAATAACTACGTTTTAAAAGAGAAAGAAAAATAATTAAGAAAAGACGAAGAAATTTGATCTGAGGCTTTCTTACTGTAGGTTATAGAATTCGAGTTTTCCATAAACTCCAAAGAGAAATGTCACCATTTCTGTTCACTGTTCATTACTGAAATATTAACAATAGAAAATATTTCCCAAAAAAAAAAAAAAAAGAACCCACCTTACATCCACAATTTTTATTACCCAGAGAGATTATAAATCATATTCAGGAGCAAATCTTGTATTTAGAAATGTCAGCTACTATAACGGATTTTAATAAAATTGTGTATGAGGACATTCATCTCAGGATTACAGCAGAAAAGACCTCAGTCTAATCCCCTCATTCAGCCTAGGAAAAAAATGAGGCCCAGAGAAGGCTCCACTCAGAGTCACGACCAGACCCAGGTGGTTTCATTTCCATTCCAGAGGCATCTCCACTATCGAAACTGCCTTTATATGCTTTCTTTTTTCCTTTTTGTCATTTTTTACTAGAAAAATTCCAAGAGCTGAAAAAAGGAGATAAAACAATATAACGTGTACTCTAATGATAATAATAACCCAGATTGGATTGAACAGTTGTTAACAATATTTTGCTTCATTTTTATGGATCTTGTCACTGTTGCTCATTTCTAAAATAAGGACATTTCCCTATGTAAACACAACACCATCATACCCACCAAAATTAAGGATAATTTCTTAACATCATCTAATACCCAAATCATATTCAAATTCTTCCAAGCACTGCCATCATTTCACTTATAGCTGTTTCATCGAACCGGGATTCAGTAAAGGCCCAGACATTGCCTTTGATAGTTATATCTCTTAAATCTCTTTCAATTTAAAATATTCTTTCTTCTAATGTTATAACATATTATTTTATTTTATTTTTTTGTTTTTTCATAATAATGAGTTTCTGAAGACACAGGAAAACTATTCTATAAAATGTTTGCATTCTGTGTTAGTTTAAATCCTTCCTTATTGGTACTTGGTTTGTTCTTCTGTTCCCCCAACTCCCTGTGTATTGGAAGGAACATCTAAAAGCTTGATTACATTAACATCAAAGTGCCTCTATTTTTGAAGACAGAAATTTTCAGTCATTTTTCTAGTATAATTAACCGAACAAACCCTGAAGATTGACTTATAAGAGATGGAAGGGGGAAAACAGGTAAGGCCAGCATGTGGTGTGGAAAGGAGAATATCCCAATTACATGACTGCATTAAGGAGTCTGGTATTTAGCTGTGATCCTTAGAAATCGGATGATTTAAAGAGACACACACAAGAGTAACAAAATACAAATCAGAACACTACTTTCATAATCTGTAATGAGATATGTAAGCATTAAACTAACTAAATGCTTTCCCTGACAGGCCAGTGGTTTTCAAGCCTAGTCTCATATTAGAATTATCTAGGACTCTTAAGAAAAAAAAAAATACCACCCGCAAAGATGCTGATTTAATTGGTCTTGGGTGGAGACTGGATAATGGGGTGCTTTTTAAAAGCTCCCCAGGTGTTTAAAAAATGCAACCAGGGCTGAGAAACATTGCTGTAGGTAGGTCTAAATCAAAAGCCAATTTATCATCAGAAAGCTGTTTTGAAAACACAAAACCAGAACTTGTGGTGAAAATGATATACATAAAGAAAGTCTGCAAGGTCTGTATTAGTCAGTTGTGTTCAACTTCTGCCTACGTAAGAGACATTGGGGTATGCTTACTTAAAAAAAATGAATAAAGGAAAACACTGGTTCCCTGTTTTCTACTTCACTGTTACCTTCCCCATCGCCTATGAGATTCTGATCAAAGAACTCTTCAGTGGCCCCCTAGATGCTGCTTCAAGAAACAACAAATGTGAGTTTGATGCAGATAATCCACGTTCCTCATACTAAGGAATACAAGTCTACATCCTCTGGGACACACTTGTTTTGAGGAGTTGGTAAACTTCAGACTTAAGCTGCATCAGAATACATAGCTAGGCAGGCATGTCAAAACACAGGCTGATTGCTAGGCTTCATCTCCAGAGTATCTCATTCAGGAGATTTGGGGTGGTGTCCGCACTGTACATTTTTAAGAACTAAGGCAGTGGTTCTCAGCCAGGAAAGACATTTGGTAGAATCTGGAGTTACATTTAGAGACTTTATTGTTTAGAACAGTTTTAGGTTCATAGCAAAATTGACAGGCAGGTTACCTAGATTTCCTAGATACCCTTCTCCCCCGTCAATATCCCTTACTCACAGTATTTTGTCATCTCAAATCCTCCTTTTAACTTTTTTCATTTACCTTTAAAATCACAGGATAGTGTAGATCCTTTGAAAGATCACTCTTCCAATTCTACCTCACTAGAATCTTTGTATATTTTTTACACATTTAAGAATTTTGCTTTGAAGGTACCTACCCTAAAACCATCTTCTTTGTAAGTCTCAAATATGGAGTAATTACTATTCTTTTTAAGGATTGCTTATGCCCCTTGTGCCACAATACTAGTTTCTTGAAGATTTTTAAAAATCTTAAAGTCTAGTGTTCTATTTATGTTAGAATGGGATAATAGGTTTTATGAAATGGAAAAGGGTGGAACTTCTTTTTGAAGTGAAGAGCTCTTTTCATCCAGGCTGGGAAACAAGTTCGACAGGTTTGGATTCAGCCTCTGGGGTACATAGGTGACCTTAAACACCCACAAGGTTTGAGGGTTATAAATACAACTTGCTTACTCCAAACTTCAGGAGCAAGGCTTGACATTTCTCTTTTAACTCTGAGAGGGATGTCCTTATTCAAATAGTGATTTATTGCTGCACTCATGTGTTTCAGAATGAGTAAGAAACAGGTATTATACAATCACATGAACAAAAACCATCTAGTAAAACAGACTGAGAGGTGCCTGGTAGGAGAGACTGACAATTACGCGAGTGACTCTAAAACAGACAGAAAACCCAAGTGCTCTAGTAGAGACATAAACTGTGAATGGTGATTGTGTTTGATTTGAATCATCAGAGGAAGGTTCAGAAAGGAATGACACTGAGTGATGTCTGGGGTTTGAAATAGCTGAGTTGGTAAGAGAACATTTCAAGAGATCTTTGGGCATCTGTAGATTAGATACAGCAATAGTGCAAGAGGTGAAGCACGTCTCATAGAGCTGCTGTGGCTTCAGGCATGAACAGTAAGACTAAGTGGGGAATACATGGGGAGTGAACAGCTCACTGACTAACTGAACAGGAACAGCCACCTGGGTATTAGTTCTCACTTTGAGAATAGACTGAATCTTAACTTAAGATTAAGTTTGGATTCTATCGGTGTCTTCAGTGCTACATCTTAAGGGTAGACAGGAAGCAGGTGATATATTGTAGATCAGGTCTCTCCATCCTGGAAAGCTCCCTGAGGTCATTCTTTAAAAAGACAATAAAAACCTCATGTCTGGATAGGACTAGAGTTGATATTAGGAAGCTTCCAAATACAATCGTAATGTCTTTACCAGTTCTCAGATTTTTCATTTTGGGTTTGCTTTCTTTTTTAAAATTGTTTGGCCACATATTATATTTCATGGAGTATAGTTAATCCCCCAGTTCTCAGCTGTAAATAAATCACTACTGATAAAACTTTGCAAACTGCTTCTGTTGACTGCTTATCCCTATGAGTTCTATGACAGGTCGGGAATCTGTTAAGAAAGAGACAGCTGAAGGACATCCAACAGTGCATTTCAAGCACTTTTAGAATCAGGCTTTCACCTTACAATGCAAGCAAACTCTGTATTCCAAGGACCCCTGCTCTTGAGGCACCTGAAAGAAACCCAGTCAGCCACTGGGTTTGCACAATTCCAGGTGTGGCTCCCTGTGATAGTGATATCCTGATGATGAGATCAACCAAGAATTAACTCCCAGGAAGATCTCTCAGAAAGTCTGATGTCATTTGAGACCTCAGTTATGCAAGTAAATGAAGAAGAATGCGAAGTGGGTATTTCCCCTGTCAGCAGCTTGGCCCAGACCCAAAGGGTCTGACTGGGCCACCAAAGGAAGTAGTTCTTCCTCTGCTTGTCTGAGGTTCCCTGTATCATGAGGCAGGGTTTCATGAGTGGGTACTTTAGATAAATCACTGGATCTTTAAGTCAGAAAGGATTGCTGGACGTTACATCCACTTTCAAAGTGGGTCTTCATACAACATATCAGAGACGCAACAAAACAGACCCCTAGTGGGAGAAACACAAACATTCCAATCAGAAAGTTGACATCTAAATTCCTCAGTTACCACATTTAGTCATGTCACTGCCTTAACCTCTCTGAGTGACTCTTGAATAGGGGGTGTGGGGACGACAAGGTATTCATAGTATTTTTAAAACAGTAGTCTCAAGAATCAAATGATGCAATGTATCTGATAATGTTTCATAGGCTAGTGGGTCTCAAACTTTAATACGCATACAAATCACCAAGGATCTTGTCAAAAATGAAGATTCTGGAACAAATCTGGGGCAAGGCTGGGGCGATTACATTTCTAACAGGCTTCTGGGTGGTATTCGCTTCCGGCTGGTCTGTAGAGCCCATTTCTTTTTTCAAACTTTAAACTTTTTATTTTGTATTAGGCTGGTGCTTCCTTGGTTGCTCAGATATCAAGGAATCTGTCTGCAAAGTGGGAGACCCAGGTTCAGTCCCTGGGCTGGGAAGAGCTGCTGGAGGAGGAAATGGCAACTCACTCCAGTATTCTTGGCGGGAAAATCCCATGGGCAGAGGAGCGTGGCGGGCTACAGTTCTTGTGGCTGCCTAGTGTCAGTCATGAATGAGTGACTAGCACTTTCACTCTCATAGCTGATTAACAGTGTTCTGGTAGTTTCAGGTGAGCAGCAAGGGACGCAGCCATACATACACAGGTATCCATTCTCCCTCAAACATTTTTAATAGCATGTCATTAGAGACTGAAGCGTCACACAGTAATTGGTTGTTGTTACTTCAGTACGTTTTCAGAGCAGGATATTCTTCAGTCTTTACATTCAAAAAAATTTAATTCACCAAGTCCTATCCCAGCCCTCCACATATCCAACAATTCTGAAAAAGCTTGCTTAATATAGTGACTCCTGACCGAAAGGTCAATCAGCAGTTTCACTGAAGAGTAGGCTTGTGGGAAAATGACTTTTTTTATTCAATCTTTATGTTCACTGGTTTCACATTTATCTCTGTGCACATCAGACATTTGCGAATTGTGATGACACAGAAAAATTAAGTCCTTGCTAAGCTGCAAAAGATAACTGGACGACATTTTATATAAGGATCCCTTGAAAATCAATACACAGTATTTGCATATAGTGTATATCGGTATAATGTATGCATGCTCAGTTATTGCAGTTGTATTCAACTCTCTGCAACCCCATGGACCATGACTCACCAGGTGCCTCTGTCCATGGGGTTCTCCAGGCAAGAATACTGGAGTGGGTTGCCATTTCCTTATCCAATAATGCATACATTTGTGTAGTATTTTATATAATTTAACATTTTCAGGGTACTTTCACATATGTTGCTCCATCATTAATTCTTTGCAGAAAGGTCGGCTGGGCGGGTCCCATTTGGCCCATTTTATAGATGACGAAACTGGAACACAGAGAGAAGATGTGAGTTGCTCAAGATCGTACTCATACAGTTGCTGCAACTCTAAGGTAAAGTTCAGTTCTTCAAATTTTTAATTCAGTGCTATTTCCTTTGTCTCCCTGTCCACAGCACTTACCATATTGACAAAATGTTAGGGTTTGGCTTGTTGAAGCCTGGATATGAGAAAGGTATCCACATGTTAAATGTATTAGACAGTACAGATTTGGTTACTGTGGATACCTCGTCAGCAGTGAGCCCATAAACATGGATATCTCTCACTGTGATCAGAAGAAAACCTGCTCCAACACTGAATTTTCAGATGATTCATTTGCTTGTTTAATTCCCAGCCAAGAATGCAATGCCCTACTCCTTTTGGAATGTTTACAGATGAGAGTTAGAGCTTGGGGGTGGAGGACAACCAGACTACTACAATCATCCTAAGTAGGTGCTTGGTTTTCTACTCAAAAAATATTCTTACCTTTCTTCTTACTTCCTCTACGATATGTCCCTGGCCATGCCAACTCATAGCGATCTCAATCTCTTTCTCTTTCAGTGTTAACAACCTCATGAGAAACACTTATGAGGCTTCTGGAATTATAATTGATGTTTTGCCTATAGTGATGTTTCACTCAGGGATGTGTGTGTGTGTGTTCATTGCCAAATGAAATTGGGAATCCTTCAAGGGCAGGGACAAACGTGTTTCATGCTTTGTCTTATACAGAATGATGGAAATAAGAAATGGAGGTACAAAGTGAAAACTATATTGAATTTGGAGTCAGATGATCTGGATCAATTTGTCATTAGCCATGTGACCTTAAACAAGATACTGACACTTTGATATTGATACTGTATCAATACCAATAGTATCTTGTTTAAGGTTGAGAATATTAGTGCTTATACTACTGTCATGAAAAATAAATGAAATACTATGTGTGAAAATAAAAGTGCTTTGCAAACTCATAAGAGCTATATAAGTTTAAACAATATATTTGTATATAAGAATAATATAGATTAAATTTGAGGACTCTACTGCGAACTCTAGTCTTAAACAAATGAATTTGCTTCACACTTCACCCATAAAATGTTTTATATGTCAATGTCCCTCTATGCAAAGAAATATAGCCAAATGTAAACAATATTATTAAAAATTTTCTTTTCCAAAACTGGGCATGATAAAAGATTTATGATTCAAGAGAAGTTGATATAACCCAGATGCTAAAAATGTTCATTAAGATCTGTCAACTTTGTAGCTTCATGGAATTCAGATAGTAGGAGTTACGTTTTGGCTTAGGAAATTCCCTTTTAAATTCTCAGTATGTTGCACAAATGTTAGGTGAAATAGCATAACTACCAAAACCTCTAAGGGTGGGAAAATGATTCGCTCTCTAGAATAAGGGTGCTAATGTAAGCAGAACTCACATACTTACTAGCTGCTCTGAACATAATTGTAAAAACCCAAATCTATCATTCTCTTCCTATTTATCCACTTTCTGTTGGTACCGTATCAAAATACTTCCTATTTCTGGTCTTGAGACAATTTCAAAGCATACCTTCTCCTTTTTCTTACCCCATNAAATGTGCTATAAAGATGTATATGTTACTTAGCTATTTTGTTATTCTCGCCTGTTTGTAGAGGAATTCTTTCCATATTCTCTGGTGGAAATTTCTCCTAGTGTACTGGTTTCAGTATTGTGTAGATACTAGCCTTGAAAATGGTTTAGTTTTAGATCTCTCTGCTAGGCAGAGACATCTCAAAATCTGTTTCCAAGCAACACAGCCTTAGTTCCAGCTTCATGATAGTGAAGAAGCAGACTCTGTGGCGGATTCAAGTTTGTTTTATTCTTTACTTGTTTTTGAGTGTGGCTAAAAATTTGTTCATTAAAAAGCATATATTTATCATTTTAACTGATTTTGTGTAGAAAGAAGATATTTCATCATATTTCTCATATGCTACCCTGAACTTAAAAAGAATCACTAGTATTTCTAGTTTTCTAAAATATTTTATACTGAGAATTATTTTAATACATCTCTTTTTAGCAACAGTTGAGCTGAATATTATTATATCCTCTGTTGTGTTGATACAGTATTTTTGAAGAGAAGTATGAGCACTTCAGTAACTATTTGCCTGCCTTATGTAAAGAATATTTTAATAATTCCTATGGGGTACTTCTTTTTTTTTTTTAATTATTTCTTTATTTTGCTTTCCACTTCCTCATTCCTTTAAAAGTGAGATCCACTTAAGTCTGGTATTAGAATTTACATAAGTGGATTTCCCTGGATCTATTTTTATCCTCAAATGATGAATGGAAGAATATCTCTCTGACCGTAGTATTTCACTCTGAAGATCTGGTTGATGTGTAAAATGTTTAGTTAAATTTCTAGTATTTAGTTGTCATTTATCAAATTATTTTTCCTAATTCTCTTGCTTTCCTATTGAGTCATTTCTCTTTGTATAAGGAAATATATTTCTGGAAAATTTAAAATTGATATTGTATTTCAATTGAGTAGATGTCCTCACTGACTCAGTGGTAAAGAATCCGCCTGCCGATGAAGGAGATATGAGTTCAATCCCTGGGTCAGGAAAATCCCCTGGAGAAGGAAATGACAACCCACTCCAGTATTCTTGCAAAGAAAATCCCATGAAAAGAGGAACTTGGAGGGCTACAGTCCAGAGTTGCAGAATTGGACATGATTGAACACACATTAAAAAAATTTTTTTTCTAAAGAAAAGCTATAATACTGTCTTTGAAATGAACCACACCTGTTGGTCTAGAGGTTCTATACTTCACTAATGGTATAAGAGTCCAACTTATATTCACTTCTGTCTTGGAAAATATTACATTTCTTTTTGTATAGGTCTGAAATGTGAAAAACACATACTACATGGGGATCTAGAATATTGTCTAAATGCTGCACATCATAAAACTTTGCAGTAATTACTTTTAAACCCAGAAATGGCTTTATGGCTTCTACTCAGCAAATGCTCCATATCTTTAAGGAAGGCATGGAGAAGGATGTTGAAGTCTCCTACCAAGTTCCTGCTTGACTGTGCTATTTTGCTTTATTTTATTGTTTTAACTGCTACTGCTACTAATATTTAATACCAAAAGTACTACAGAACTCAAATACAAATAAAAGTTTTCTCTGCTTTTGTAGATTTCCATTTTGCTTTTATTTTAGTAAATGTGTTCAAACACATGCCCGTGTCATAAAAATAATCATTCTTCTTTCCCTTTGAAAAAAATATATCTGTTGAGATGAACGTCTGTGGTATTGCTTTTAAAAATTTCAAGAACTAGCTGAAGGCAACTTTAAATGACTTTTAAAAGGTCATCTAAATTGTGATTTAATGAATTATATCCAACTTACTAAAGAAGAACTGCAGAGTCCCAGGCTTTTTAAAAACATGTTCTAAATTTCAAATATCATGAAATACTATTAAAAGAGCTGTTTGCTAAGTATTATAGTTATCCATGGGTCTTCATGCGGCTGGATTAACATTTGTAATGGGCACAGGGTCTGTGGCTGTGCACTTAGAAAGCTGTTTTCAGTCTGTGGGCTTTTGCTTCTTTATGTGTAAGCTGAATCTACATTCTACTTGTGGTTCCTTACCACAGAATAGGGAAGAAAAATGAGATAATGTCTGTAAATGTGTCAAATGTCTAGAACTTCCTGTTCAATAAGTAAAGAAGAGATCATTAGACATGAAAGATAAAACAAAAAAATTATTTATTTTTAAATCAGTGAGACAAAGAAGAGACAAGAGGACAGACTTCTTGTTCCATTCCATTCACTTATTCACACACTAATTCACTCAAAATGTCATTGAGAAACTATTGTACCCTAAGCATTGTGCAAGATATGGGGACTACAAAGTTGAAAATGGTATAGTTCTTTAAGGAATCTACCACCTAGTAAGGGAAGCAGTTATAGACAGAAAGAGCTGCAGCAGAGCACGTGACGTGGTGAAGACTCAGTGTGACTATCAAGGGTATAGGAAAATACCAGTGCAAGAAGTGAAGACAAAAGTAGGAGTTGCTATAACTGACTTACATTTTTGAAAAGCTATTGATAATATTCAACTGCATTTACAAGCTGCTCTAGGCAAAAAAAAAAAAAAGTCTTAAGATTATTTCAGCACTATAAATCAGAGTCTGCTAGTATTTTTCTCAGTTATTTTTAAATTAACCTTAACTTTTCTTAAAAGTATGTAAAATTAGGGAAAAAATAAGTTTAAGCTATGACAAACATGAGAGAGTATTAAAAAGCAGACATCACATTGCCAACAAAGGTCTGTACAATAAAAGCCATGTTTTTGTCAGTAGTCATGTACATATGTAAGAGTTGGACCATAAAGAAGGCTGAACTTTTGACACTTTTGAATTGTGGTGCTGGAGAAGACTAGGAAATCAGTTTCAGCTCAGTTCAGTTGCTGTCACATACGACTCTTTGTGATGCCCTGAACCACAGCTCGCCAGGCCTCCCTGTCCATCACCGATTGCCGGAGTCCACCCAAACCTATGTTCGTTGAGTTGGTGATGCCATCCAACCCTTTCGTACTCTGTCGTCCCCTTCTCCTCCTGCCTTCAATCTTTCTCAGCATCAGAGTCTTTTCCAATGAGTCAGCTTTCCACATCAGGAGGCCAAAGTATTGGAGTTTCAGCTTCAACATCAGCCCTTCCAATGAACACCCAGTACTGATCTCCTTTAGGATGGACTGGTTGGATCTCCTTGCAGTCCAAGGGACTCTCAAGAGTCTTCTCCAACACCACGGTTCAAAAACATCAATTGTTGGGCACTCAGCTTTCTTCACAGTCCAACTCTCACATCCATACATGACCAGTGGAAAAACCATAGCCTTGACTAGATGGACCTTTGTTGGCAAAGTAATGTTTCTGCTTTTGAATATGCTGTCTAGGTTGGTCATAACTTTCCTTCTAAGGAGTAAGCATCTTTTAATTTCATGGCTGCAATCACTATCTGCAGTGATTTTGGAGCCCAGAAAAATAAAGTCAGCCACTATTTCCACTGTTTCCCCATCTATTTGCCATGAAGTGATGGGAAATCAACCCTGGATATTTATCAGAAGGACTGATGCTGAAGCTGACGCTCCAATACTTTAGCCACCTGATACAGAGAGTGGACTTATTGGAAAAGACCCTGATGCTGGGAAAGATTTAGGGCAGGAGGAGAAGGAGGTGACAGAGGCTGAGATTGTTGGGTGGCAATCACCGAATCAATGGATATGAGTTTGAGCAAAACTTGGCAGATAGCAAAGGACAGGAAGCCTCGCGTGCTGCAGTCCAAGGTGTTGCAGTGTTGGACATGACTTAGAGACTCAACAACAACATTAACTAAGCAAAATGTGAATCTTATTCTGTGTCCCCTAGCCACCCTCCTCTGTCCCTCCTCAGAGGTCCTCACCACTAATAGATTTGTCTTCATTTCTGCAGTCCCCTTCTATGAGTTGACTTTCATCCACAGGTAAATTAATTATACATTTCAAAAACAAATGGAAACATAGTCATGCAATTCGCTTTTTCAATTAAAATTATTTCTTGAAAATTCCTGCATAATTTAATATAGATGCACTTCTTTTAAAATTACTATTGCATAGAATTCCACAGTATAATTTCCTTTTAGAATGAATTTTCAGTGCCTGCATAGCCAGGGTTTGTCATACACTTTCCAGGAACACACGTGAGTGAAGAAAGGAATTGATTTCCTGAATCTTTAACTTTCCAGTGGGCTCTGCCTTCAAATCTATTTGCCTGAGGATGCTTCTATGATCAGATTGGTTTTCTTTCCTCTCCCTACTTTCACCATCAGTCTCATTTTCCTTTTTAACAGCAGAAAAGCATGTCTTTCATCAGTTCCTATTATTTACTATGATGTAATTGCCTCAAAATATAAAACACTTTGCGGTGCAAATCAAAGGACACTTGGGAGAATGCATAGCTTCTGGGAGAAGGGGCCAGGAAGAGCAAGGCACAGAAAATTTAAACATTGAGAATGTAATATTGATTTCATTCAGGCAATTGAAATAGCTTTGCACTGGAATTCAGAAGTAAGATGGCTGTCCCTTGAATAGGTATATATGTCTATTTGAATTGCAAATGAAGTCAAATATTTTTGATATATGAAAGCTATCTTTGCTATTTGGATTATATGGCAGACTTTTTCCATATATTGATTGAGTGAATTTATAGCCTTAAACTTGGATAAAAATATTTTTAAAGCAAGGGCACAATATTAAAAACATCAGAAATCACATCTGCAATAAAACACTGTGATTAAAATAAAGTCAATGTCACAGTTTCTCAAAATTCTTTAAGGAATAATTGAAAAAAAATATTTAAAGACAGTAGTCTTCTAATATTCTCCTATTGATGGACTTCCATCATTCCTTCACTCAGCTGATGCTTACTTGCTACTGTGTGCTGGGTAACTATTTGAAGAAGTGGAGTATGCCAGTGAATAACAATAAGCAAAATCATCTAAACAATCAAAGAAAAATCCAATCAAAAACCAGTCCAGTAGAAGGAGACAGAAAATAAAAACACACCATTTTATAAAGCATAAAATAGACAGTATGCCAGACGGTATAAAGAGTATGTGCACAGGTCCTGTGCCGAGGTTATGTCTGGGGTTTTTGAAGATTTAAAAGATGGATAGAGAGTCTTGAGAAGAGTAAGCCAAGGGAGTCCCGGTAGGTGAGGTGAGAAAGGTAAGGGGAGGGAACATTGGGAGGAAAGAAGTGAGGGCTAAAATGTAGGTTAAGATTTAGATAAATTATTGTGAAAATCCTGACTTTTACCCTGAATGAGATGGGAAACCAGTGGAAAATTCTAAGCAGGAGAGAGAGAAAATCTGACTTTCATTTTGAAAGAATCACTCTACTGGCCCTGTTGAAAGTAGACCACAGGTGGATGAGATGACAGCTGAGAGGCCAGGTAGGAGGCTGTTTTAGGCATTTGGGTAACAGAGGACGGTGGCTTAGACCAGAACGAGCATGGAGGAGGTGGGCGTTGATCGGATTCTTCAAAGATCTTTACAATACCTCTGTAATAAGACTGTACAAGTTACTGCCAAATGGAGTGGAGATAAGAAAAAGTGATTTCATATAGTGATTTCTAGGCTTTCGGCTTAAACTACTGAAATGATAGTTTCTAGTTATTCAGTTCTGGAAGACTAAGATGAGAACAGGTTTGGAAGACAGGATTAAAAGTTTATTTTTCAAGCTATGTGTGAGGTGAGATGTATATTAGATATGAAAAAGAAGCTGTCAGTGGGCAGGTAGATATGAGTCTAGAGGTCAGAGGGGGAATCTGAACTAGAAACATGAGTTTTCAAATGGAGAGAAGTGGATGTTGAATCAGGGAATCTAGAGACTGGAAGAGGTCACAGTATAGATGAAGAAGAGATCTTAAGACCACGTCCTGGGAAACTGCAACAGGAGGAAGTGAGGGAGATGATGAGGAGCCCAGGAAACAGACTCGGTTTCTTTGAGTAAGAGGCCATTTGAGGAAGAGAGAAAAAGTCAGGAGAGTGCAACATTTTGGAAAAATAAAAGGAGAAGGTGCTTTCACTTTACCATGCTCCACATTTTCCTCTATATTTTTTAAATTAAGCAGCGAACATATATCTTTGTGCACATATGTAACTATTTCCTAAGGATTGATTCCAGGAGTAGACCTGGTTAGCCAAAGATGTGTGCACTTAAAACTTCATAGAGTCTGCCAAATTGCCTTCTAAAACTGCTTCACAGATTTATCATTCTTCAAGAGGGTTTGAGAGTGCCTGTTGCCCCACATTGTTATACATTTATGATAATACTAAACTTTAAAAATACATTAAAATATCTTATTTTCATTTTATGTATGCCCATGGCAGATTCAAGTAGTTCAGTTCAGTTCGGTTCAGTCACTCAGTTGTGTCTGACTTTTTGCGAATCGCAGCACACCAGGCCTCCCTGTCCATTACCAACTCCCGGAGTTCACTCAGACTCACACCCATCAAGTCAGTGATGCCATCCAGCCATCTCATCCTCTGTTGTCCCCTTTTCCTCCTGCTCCCAATCCTTCCCAGCATCAGAGTCTTTTCCAATGAGTCAACTCTTCACATGAAGTGCCCAAAGTACTGGAATTTCAGCTTCAGCATCATTCCTTCCAAAGAAATCTCAGGGCTGATCTCCTTCAGAATGGACTGGTTGGATCTCCTTGCAGTCCAAGGGACTCTCAAGAGTCTTCTCCAACACCACAGTTCAGAAGCATCAATTCTTCGGCGCTCAGCTTTCTTTATAGTCCAAGTCTCACATCCATACATGACCACTGGAAAAACCATAGCCTTGACTAGACTGACCTTAGTTGGCAAAGTAGTGTCTCTGCTTTTCAATATGCTATCTAGGTTGGTCATAACTTTTCTTCTAAGGAGTAAGCGTCTTTTAATTTCATGGCTGCAGTCACCATCTGCAGTGATTTTGGAGCCCCCAAAAATAAAGTCTGACACTGCTTCCACTGTTTCCCCATCTATTTGCCCTGAAGTGATGGGACCAGATATCAAGATCTTCGTTCTCTGAATGTTGAGCTTTAAGCCAACTTTTTCACTTTCCACTTTCACTTTCATCAAGAGGCTCTTTACTTCCTTTTCACTTTCTGCCATAAGGGTGGTGTCATCTGCATATCTGAGATTATTGTTCTCCCGGCAATCTTGATTCCACATTGTGCTTCTTCCAGCCCAGCGTTTCTCACAATGTACTCAGCATACAAGTTAAATAAGCAGGGTGACAATACACAGCCCTGACATACTCCTTTTGCTATTTGGAACCAGTGTGTTGTTCCATGTCCAGTTCTAACTGTTGCTTCCTGACCTGCATATAGGTTTCTCAAGAGGCAGGTCAGGTGGTCTGGTATTCCCATCTCTTTCAGAATTTTCCACAGTTTATTGTGATCCACACAGTCAAAGGCTTTGGCATAGTCGATAAAGCATAAATAGGTACTTTTTCTGGAACTCTCTTGCTTTTTCCATGATCCAGCAGATGTTGGCAGTTTGATCTCTGGTTCCTCTGCCTTTCCTAAAACCAGCTTTGTATGGCAAAACCAATACAATATTGTAAAGTAAAAAAATAAAAAAAATGCATTCAAATATCTTATTTTGTTTTAACTTTCATTTTTCTTAGTGTTAAATTTGAGCATTTTTAAATCAGTTTATTGGCCATTTACATATGCTAAGTGAATCCAGATATAAGTCATTTGCCCTTTTTCTATTAATTTGTTTTCTTAATGATGTGTCGATATAGAAAAGCATTTTTATATTCAGAATGTAATTTCCAGTGTGTCACTTGTTTAATTTTATTTATGGTGTCTTTCATTACAGAGAAATTGAAAATTTTTATATAGTCAAGTATTTCAGACATTTTCTTTATGGTTCTGGAGTTGTGTTTTGCCTATATTTCCCCTACCATATGGTTATAAAGTTACCCTGTATTTTCTTAACACTTTTATAGTTTACTTTTTACATTTACCATTCTAAACCATAAGGAATTTATACTAATAGATGGCTCAAAGTTGAAAATAACTGTTTTTCCCCAAAGTATAACACATTTTGGCAATGCCATTCATTGAATATTTGCTCTCTTTTTTTCCAGTGATTTGAAATGCCACTTAAATCATCAGCTGAATGTCAACATTTTTTTTTTGCATCATTCTGTTTCTTGATTCTGTGTGCAATTCAGTCATCCTACTTATTTATTTCTGCATATTTTACATCTTTAAATGACTTATTTTATGATCTTTATGTATCTTAAGCAGGTCTTATGGGGAGTACTGTTTCATATTTTCTGTTTTGTTTAAGCATTAATATCTATTTATGACATTCCAATATATAACAAAAAATATTTTGGGAATTTGCATAGGATTTTGTTGGATTTTTAGCTAAATTTGGAAATGGCATTCTTATAATAAACTTTCCTCTGTATTCTTTGATGGTTGTTGTTTAGTAGGTCGGTTGTATGTGACTCTTTTGCAACCCCATAGACTGTAGCCTGCCAGGCTCCTCTGCCTATGGGTTTTCCCAGGCAAGAATACTGGAATGGGTTGTTGTTTCCTTCTCCAGGGGATCTTCATAACCCAAGACTGAACCTGTGTCTCTTGCCTTGGCATGTGGATTCTTTACCACTGAGTTACCAGGGAAGCCCTTATTCCTTGGTAGGCTTCTTTAATTATCTTTGTATTAGGTTTATTCCTAGTTAATTTATGAGTTTTTCAGGATTTTATGAGAAAGAGTATATTCAAAGGGTGCCCAAGAGGAGGGTCTACCTCAGATTTTAATATTTTCTAGGTCTATTGGCTAGACTCCCATATTCACATAGCACATGACATAATTAAAATATGTCTTCAGGTTAATTTTGGTACTTTCATTTTATAGCTGATAACCTAATAAAATAGACCACTAGATGGCAGAAAAAGCCATCTTTTCTAAACTGATAAAACTTATTTAGAAAGAAATAACTGATTTACAACCCCACTGAGAAGAATAAATTATTTTATAGTCCACAACACACCAGCATTCATTGGCAATAATATTGACCTAGAAAAGTCAGTATTAAATATGTCAATGATCCCTACTTCACGATAATTGACATAAATTATATTTTATTAAATTCCTTATGTAAATATGTTTTTTATTCTTTCTTGAATCGTTTTTCCTCCTCACCACTCTCCTTGTTCTATTGCCCATATTGAAAATTGAGTCTCAGAACAACAAAGATTAACATTCTCAAGATGTGCTGGCAAAACTATACCTTTACTATAGTACAAAAAGAAATATGATCTTTGGAAACCCTATTCCCTGTTCTAACTCTATACCTAATTCAGTGTCTGGCATGGTGTTCAGTAGTGTTTATTGAAGGAATAAGTAATTATGTGCATGCACATTCAATCGCTCAGTTATGTCTGACTCTTTGAGACCCCATGGACTGTAGCCTGCCAGTCTTGTCTGTCCATTGGATTTTCCAGGCAAGAATACTGTAATGGGTTTCCATTTCCTCCTCCAGGGGATCTTCCCAAACCAGGGATCAAACCCGTGTCTCTTGTGTCTCCTGCAGGTGGATTCTTTACCACTGAGCCACCTGGGAAGTCCCAATGAGTAAGTACAAGGAATCAAATCTTGACTTTGCTAGTTAATATCCTGACCTCAGTCAAGTTATTTGCCTCTAGAACAAAAATCAGACTGATTATATTCTATTCAGTCAAAGATGGAGAAACTCTATACAGTCAGCAAAAACAAGACCTGCATCTGACTGGCTCAGATCATGAGCTCCTTATTGCAAAATTCAGGCTTAAATTGAATAAAGTAGGGAAAACCACTGGGCTATGCAGGTATGACCTAAATCAAATCCCTTAAGATTATACAGTGGAGGTGACAAATAGGTTCAAGGGATTAGATCAAGTGATAGGCAGAATGCCTGAAGAACTAAGAAAGGATCTTCATAACATTGTATAAGAAGCAGTGACCAAAACCATCCCCAGGAAAAAGAAATGCAAGAAGGCAAACTGGTTGCCTGAGGAGCCTTTACATATATCTGAGAAAAGAAGAGAAGTGAAAGGAAAAGGAGAAAGAGAAAGATATACCTTATTGAATTCAGAGTTCTAGAGACTAGTAAGGAGAGATGTTAGAAAGAAGATATTGATGAATCTTCCCTGGTGGCTCATTCAATAAAGAATGCACCTGCAATGCAGGAGACCTGGGAGACCTGGGTTCGATCCCTGCGTTGGGAAGATCCCATGGAGGAGGGCATGGCAACCCACTCCAGTATTCCTGTCTGGAGAATCCCATGGACAGGAGTCTGGTGGGTTACAGTCCATGGGGTGGCAAAGACTCGGACACAAATGAGTGACTATGCACATACTAAGCACGCCAATGAACCTATTTGCAGGGCAGCAACGGAGATGCAGACAGACAGAACAGACTTGTGGACACAGGGGGTGGGGGAAGGAGAGGGTGGGATAAATGGAGGGTGGGATAAATGGAAACATATACACTGGCATACGTAAGACAGATAGCCAGGAGGAATTTGCAGCATGTCTCAGGGAACTCAAACTGGGGCTCTGTGACAACCTAGGGGGGTGGAATAGGGTGGAGAGTGGGAGCGAGGTAAGAGGGAGGGGATATATGTACACCTACGGCTGATTCATGTTGATGTATGACAGAAACCAACACAGTACTGTAAAGCAATTATCCTGCAATTAAAAAAAATTTTTTTAAAAAGATCTTAAATGAACAATGCAAAGGAATAGAGGAAAACAATAGAATGGAAATGACTAGAGATCTTTTCAAAATAATTGGTTATGTTCAAAATCCTTCAACCTATACTTCAGCAGTCTGTGAACAGAGAACTTCCAGATGTTCCAGCTGGATTTAGAAAACACAGAGGAACCAGAGATCAAACAGCCAGCATTCGTTGGATCATAGAGAACGCAAGGGAGTTTTGGAAAAACTTCTGCTTCATTGACTATGCTAAAACCTCTGCCTGTGTGGATCACAACAAACTGTGGAAAATTCTTAAAGAGATGAGAATACCAGAACACTTTACCTGTCTCCTGAGAAACCTGTAAGTGGGTCAAGAAGCAACAGTTAGAACTGGACATGGAAAAATGGACTGGCTCAAAATTGGGAATGGAGTATGTCAAGGCTGTAACCTGGGTCTCCTGTGTTGCAGGCGGATTCTTTACTTCTGACCCAGCAGGAAAGCTGTAGGTTGTCACCTTGCTTACTTAACTTTTATGCATAGTACATGATATAAAATGCCAGGAGGGTGGATCACAAGCTGGGAGCAAGATTACCCGGAGAAATATCAGCAGACTCAGATATGCAGATATTATCACTCTAATGGCAGTACTAAAGAATTTCTTGAGTAGGGTGAAAGAGAACAGTGAAAAAGCTGGTTTAAAACTGAACATTCAAAAAACTAAGATCATAGCATCTGGTCCCACCACTTCATGGCAAATAGAAGTGGGGGGAAAAGTGAAATCAGTGACAGATTTTAATTTCTTAGGCTCTAAAATCACTTCAGATGGTGAGTACAGCCCTGAAATTAAAAAAAGACCTTTGCTCCTTAAAAGAAAAGCCATGACAAATCTAGACAGTATATTAAAAAATAGACATATCTCTTTGCTGACAAAGGTCCCTATAGGCAAAGCTATGATTTTTCTGGTAGTCATGTACACGTATGAGATTTGGACCTTAAAGAAAGCTGAGCACCAAAGAATTGATGCTTTCAAATTCTGGGGCTAAAGAAGACTCTTGAGTGTCCCTTGGACAGCAAGGAGACCAAATCAGTCAATCCTAAAGGAAATCAAGCCTAAATATTCTTTGGAAGGAGTGATGCTGAAGCTGAAGCTCCAATACTTTGGCCACCTGATGCAAAGAGCAGACTCATTGGAAAAGACCCTGATGTTGGGAAAGACTGAGGAAAAGTGAAGAAGTGGGCAACAGAGGATGAGATGTTTGGATGGCATCACCAACTCAATGGACATGAGTTTGAGTACATTCTGGAAGATAGTAAAGGACAGGGGAGCCTGGCATGCTGCAAGCTATGGGGTCACAAAGGGTTGAACATGACTTAGCGGCTGACAACAATAGCAGCAGAACTTAATTTTACTCTTCTCTAAAACGGGGAAAGTGTACTTACATTGTTGTCCTCATGTAAAATGGGAACTTCGTGAAAGTGTATGGCAGACAGTAAAGATGCTGTCCATTGGTTTTCTCCTCTCTTTTATTGACTGAAAAGTAAAACTTATTTCTCCAGGTACCCTGGTTATTCTACTGTGAAGATTTTATTGTTTTGGTAAGGCTATTACTGTATAGGATAGATGGTAATTTAAAGCTGAAATTTAGACTGTGACTATTATTGCTAGCTCTAGAAGGGATATCAGGCTTCCTATTGCTTCATTTTATAAATTAAGAAACTGAGACACAGAAAGAAGGAGTATCTTTCTCAAATTCCTTCACCAAGTTCATTGCTGCAGTGAAACTACGCTCCAGGTTTTTTAGTTTCCCAGCACAACACAAGATGTTTTGCTTTGCCTGTTGCTCTTCTCTCCCTCTCTCTTCTCTGCCTCCCTTTACAAGGCAGCTTTCCAAAATTACAGTCAAATGATCATTAGCCAAGAGGGACCCCCTGGAGAAGTCAGTCAGATGGCAGGCAAAGTTAAGACACTGCATCTGTTAATGTTTTGTTCTCATGTTAAACATCAGCTAGAGACTTATGACAAGCCCTCTGGGGTGGCCAGAGTTCTGCAGCTCACATGCAACACTTTGCATCCACTCTGGCTTTGAGACACTGGAGCGCAGATGAACAGCTGAGAAAAATGTGAGAGTCAGCAGTTAATCAAAGGCCAAATCTGCGATGTGGTTCAGGATCTGGGCCTCTCTTCTGAGCAATCAGATTATGGAATCTAACTGTCCCACTTCTCTGTGTCTCACTAGCACCTGTGTTCAATAAATGCTTAGCCTTTGCATACACTAATTATTTAGATATTCAGTTAGCTGTTTTTTTCAGAAGTTTTTCATATTTCCTTGCATCTTTCTCCATCAATTGAAATGTGTTCTTAAATTGCATGTTAAAACTATTTGACACATAAAAATAGTGTTTACTAATAAGTAAACTTCATTTTAAATTTCAATTTCTTATAATTGTATTGATCTTTTAACCAAAATGTTTTGCTTATTTAACACACTCCCCTCTTCAGATTTTTGTAGAAAAATCTTGGCATCTGGTAAAAATGTGTTTGTAAAAGTAGAGTTAATTTCATCTTTAAATTTTAACTTTCAGTTTTTAAAAATAGATAGTTGTTCATAATTTTCATTGATTTTCAGTGAATAGATGCAATCAGTATTATCTTTTTGAGAATGTTTAATTTCATTGAGAAGTGAAGTTTGTCAGACCCAATGAAGTGGAATTAATTTTTTAAAATATCAGTCACTCATTCATTCAATTGATCATTTATTGAGCATTTCCTATTTTCCAAGACTTTGTTTGCACATTTCTGTGTTATTCATTATAAAAATCTTTATAGTAGATATTATTAGCCCCACATTCCAGATGAATTAACTGATATTTAAAGGGGCACATGTCACATAGCAAATAAAAAAAGGCAAGGCTCAGATTCAAATCCAGAGTATTTGGACTTGTTGTCCCATGAAATCTCAATAAACTAATGATGCTGCTTAATAATAATATTGCTTTTAAAATTAATAATAGTAACCATTGTTAATAGATTTATTAAGTACATAGTATTTAGCAGTGGCCACGTGTTACACATTATTACAGATAGTGTCTGATTTTTTCTTCACATTTTTTCTCATTCCTTTGGCTTCCCTGACGGCTCAGCAGGTAAAGAATCCACCTTCAGTGTTTTAGACTCAGGAGAAGTGGGTTCGATCCGTGAGTCAGGAAGATTCCCTGGAGGAGGGTATGCAACTACTCCAGTATTCTTGTCTGGAGAACCTCATGGACCAAAGAACCTGGCCGACTACAGTCCATAGGCTGGCAAGGAGTCAGACACAACCGAAGTGACTGAGCAGACACATATATATAGCATTTAAAGATCATAAGAAAATTGATGACGGGGAAAAGACAAAAATCCCTGATTTTACCCCAGACAGATCCTGAGGAAGAGAGGCCTCCAGAAGGCCTTCCTTCAAAGGGTTGCTTGAGCTACATCTTCAAGAAGAATAGGAACTTACCTTGTAACAACATTTCAGAGAATGAATGAGAATCCTCATTGAGTAACTTACGCAAAGCACTACAATGTGAGAGACAAGGTGCCTTTAAAGGATTCAAACCAGTTCAGAATGAGGGGAATACAAAGTGTATGTCAGGGAGTGTCAGAGGCTAAGGTGCATAGCCAGTGAGGCAGGGTCCTGAAGATCCCTCGAATACAATAAGGTGCTGAGTCCCCGGAAGAGGGGAAAAGATTTGGCAAGGATCTTTCCCCCATGAACAAATAAATGATCAAGACTGATTTCTACATGCTTTCCTTATGTATTCCCTAAGTATAAGTGCTGCTTTACTTCAAACCTACATTTAGTATCAAATCTTGATTTCTTAGAGTTGCAGTGGAGACAGCGGAGATTGACGAAACACCCCATAAAGTAGCAGGAGCCTCTTGGTGTGGGGTCCTGGGCTCTGAAGTTTTAACCAGATGTCTGGACACAGCCTCAGTTTGTTTTCCTTCTGAGCATGGCTCTTACTTTATCCTGTTCACTCAGACCTACAGCTGGGAATAGAGACTGGAAACGAGAGGGCTTGCCTGAGATCTAGGAGACAGAAAAAGAGGGAGATGAAAGTGCTGACCCTTCCAATCTCGACTTCTGTTCCAGAGATTAGTGCAGATCTTTATGCTCTGTTGGGAGGAGAGTATAAAGTTTTAGCTGGAAAAAAAATGAGTGATGTTTTCCAGCACCGTTGAGCAGCACTGTGACTAAAGTTGAGATGGGATGGGCTTGTATACTAACAGGGTCCAGTGATAAAACTTATTACAATAACAGTCATTGGGCCCAGTCTGTGTGTCAAGCACTATACTAACCATTTTACAAACTAGCTCATTTTTTCCCCACACTAATCCCATGAGGTAGGGATTCCTTTTCCTCTTTTACCGATTAGAAAGCTCTGTTTCATGAGGTTAAGTAGTTTCTCAGACTTCACCCTATACTTCTCTTGTGCAAGAGCCAAGAGTTATACACAGGTCTAGTTGATTCCAAGCCCATGCTCTTTAGAGAGGCAGTTTTATGCAGTAGAAAGAGCACTTTTTAAGGAGTCAGTCTGGATTTGAATTCTCATTCTCACTTAATTTGCTGTAAAATCTCAGTTAAGTCATTTATTCTTTGCTTCTTGGCTTTCTTATAAGCAAATGGGATTGATCATAATTTTATTTACTGCAGATATTTTTTGTGGAAACCAAATGAATTCATATATATGTATACTTTCTGATATTGTCAAAGTCTATTTCAAAGAATTTACATATTTTCATTTATTTCAAAGCCTCAATTGTTACACCAAGAAATTTGGGAAAACAGTGGTTCTGCATGACTCAGATGGACATTGGAAGAAACAACTGAGATGATCTATGAGGAAGCACTTTATAAACTGTAAAGTACTGTACAAATGAGGTAATGTGCAAGCGATCACCTTATAATTCTAAAAGGCTGTAAGGGATTATAGTGATTACTGTCAGTTCCTCGGAGACCAATAATAAGTATCACTAGTTAATATTCTTTCACTTTTATTAGGTTCCTTAGATTGCTGTGGCATATATTTTCCAAGTAACTTGGCATAGAACTTCGTCCTAGCCAGGTCTCCTGCTCCCAGACCCTTTGCCACTATAAAACAAGATGACGCCAGCATGAAAGTAGCAGCATGTTCTTTGAATGACCTGCCAAAGTCAGAGCCTCATGTATTACATATCCTAGGATCGGCACATGCGTTAATACTATAAAGGAGGTTTTGTGAGAGAGACAAATACAAACACCATGAGGTCACTTCTTCCAGACTATAACAGGATGCAGACTCTTGGAAGGAAACAGTATAAATGTCCTTTTGGAAAATTTTGTCTCTGAGTACAGAACACATTATAAATTTTTCCAGAACCCTCCAACATACAGTACATCAACAGTGCGCCTTTTCTTTTCTTTCCTTTACTCATCTCTCTGTCTCTTTTTAAGTCATTCTATTTTCAGAGAAAGGAGGAAAAGCTGGGAAGAATTTTCAGTTACTAAGGATTTCCAGCGTGAATTTCTGCTCTTCAGGCCCCAGTCTGATTGCAGAAAGAGCAATATAATCAGTCCAGAACCAAGGTCCCAATCTCACTTTTTCAGCTGGGTGAATAGTTCAATACTCAGCCCTCTTCCTCTGACAAGGAAGGCAGTATGACATGAAGTTAAATACTGAAGTAGAAATCAGGAGATTTGGGCTTTATTGTATAATTCCACGGATAATTGAAGTATGACAAAATAACTCTTTTTAAGTATATCTACTATGTTTCTGGCACTACTTGAAAGAAGCTCAAAAAATAGTTCCAAAATTTAAAAACTCAGTAAGAAGCAAAATTTTAATGAAGGCCTCACTGCACTTACCTGATCATTGTACTTCTAGACTTCAAGCAGTGCTAGCCATAGCATGCAACTTGTTCTTGGAACAAAGAAATGACTCCGGAGGTGGTATAAGAACTGCCAGTCAAACTCAGGTGTGTTGTCTCCCCTATCGGATGCTGCCCTTATGGTGAGTGAAGGGCACCTCTCTGAGCCTCAGTTTCCTCATCTACAAATGAAACAATTAGATTAGATAATCCCTAAAACACCTTCCAGTTCTGAGGATCTACTTCTAAATAGCAATTTCTTTCACATAACAATTTAAGAACTCTAGATTTAAAAAGAATTTTCTGTAAACACTCAAAGCTAAGTTCCCACTCCAGAAAAAAATAACATCAGACACACAAGTTTTATGATCTCTACTTCCAGATAGTAGTGCCACAATATTCCTTTCATATCTTATTTTACAGTTACATATCCAAAAATGCCAAGTGACTGATTGCCATCCTTTGATCTCATCCCATACCCTAGGTAATTAATTTCCTTTCTTAAAAAGCCTCAAATATTTTAAACTGTGTGTCTGTTAATCTTCAGCTTTTTCTTTAGACGAATGTTTTCCATTCATGATGGCACATTAATGTCATCTATGCAGATTTTAAAATGTAAGGATCTCTAGATCGCATTCTCTGAGATTCTGATTTAATTGGTCTTTGATCAAGATGGAGTCCAAGTCTCTTTTTTAAAAGCTACGCAAGTCAGGCTCCACTAGAGCAGGGTCTCTTAAATTTCAATGTGCACATGAATGAGCTGGGGGGACTTTTCCAATGCAGATTCTAATTTCATAGCTTTTAGGCAGGATCTGAGATTGTGCATTTCTAATAAACTCCCATGTTAATGCTCTCACCCTTGCCACTAGAAGTGTGTTTCATGGATCAGCAACATTAGCATCTTCTGGGAAGATGTTAGAATGCAGAATCTCAGGCCCCACCCAAGACCTAATATGTTAGGATTCTGCAGATAAACAGATCCAATAGGAGATAAATACATATGGAGAAATTAATTATAAGCCATTGACTCATGTGATTATGGATGGTGACAAGTCCCAAGAAATGCAGTGGACAAGCTAGAGACCTGGGAGAGCTGGTAGTATAGTTTCAATCTGATTCTCAAGGTGTGAGAACCAGGATGGAAGATGGTACATACTAGTCTAAATGACAGCTGATGAAAGTCAAGGAGAGCCAGTGTTTCAGTCTGGGTCAGACGGTTGGGGAAAAACCAATGTTCTAGTTCAAGGGCAGTCGAAGCTGGAGGAATTTTCTCTTACTCTAGGCAGATCACTCTTTTTGTTCTATTCAGGTCTTCAAGTGATTGGATAGGACCCATTTACATTAGGGACGGCAATCCTCTTTACTTAGTCTACAGATGCAAGTGTTAATCACATCCAAAAACACCCTGACATGCCCAAAATAATATTTGATCAAATATTTGGATACTACATGGCCTAGTCAAGTTGACAAACAAAATTAACCATCATATGTACTGAATCAGAGTATATGTTTTGTGTTTTAATATATTATATATATTAAATATTATATATAGCTAATACACAGCATATAAGAAATACTGCACTGCAATAACAATTCTCAAAATCTGTGGTTCTGTTTACCATTTTTACATTCTTAAAAATTATTGAGCAGCCCAAAGTATTTCTGCTTGAATAAGTTACTATCTATCAATATTTCCTGTGGTAGAAATGAAAACTGAAGGATTTCAAAATATTTCCTTATTAATTAGTTTTCAGTTCAGTTCAGTTCAGTCTCTCAGTTGTGTCCGACTCTGCCATCCCATGGACTGCAGCACACCAGGCTTCCCTGTCTATCACAAACTCACGGCGATTGCTCAAACTCATGTCCATTGAGTCAGTGATGCCATCCAACCATCTCATCCTCTGTCGTCTCCTCTTCCTGCCTTCAATCTTTTCCAGCATCAGGATCTTTTCAAATGAATCAGTTCTTCGCATCAGGTGGCCAAAGTATTGGAGTTTCAGCTTCAGCGTCAGTCCTTCCAATGAATATTCAGGACTGATCTCCTTTTAGGATGGACTGGTTGGATCTCTTTGCAGTCCAAGGGACTCTCAAGAGTCTTCTCCAACACTACAGTTCAAAAGCATCAATTCTTTGGTGCTCGGCTTTCTTTATAGTACAGTTCTCACATCCATACAAGACTACTGGAAAAAGCAAAGCTTTGACTACACAGACCTTTGTTGGCAAAGTAATGTCTCTGCTTTTAAACATGCTATCTAGGTTGGCCATATCTATTCTTCCAAGGAACAAGCATCTTAATTTCGTGGCTGCAGTCACCATCTGCAGTAATTTTAGGGCCCTCAAAAGTAAAGTCAGTTTCCATTGTTTTTCCATCTATTTGCCATGAAGTGATGAAACCAGTTTCCATGATCTTAGTTTTCTGAATGTTGAGTTTTAAGCCAACTTTTACACTCTCTTGTTTCACTTTCTTCAAGAGGTTCTTTAGTTCTTCTTTACTTTCTACTATCAGGGTAGTGTCATCTGCATATCTGAGGTCATTGATATTTCTCCCGGTGATCTTGATTCCAGCTTGTGCTTTGTCCAGTCCAGCATTTCCCATGATGTACTTTGCATATGAGTTAAATAAGCAGGGTGACAATATACAGCCTTGACATACTCCTTTTCTATTTGGAACCAGTCTGTTGTTCCATGTCCAGTTCTAACCATTGCTTCTTGATCTGCATACAGATTTCTCAAGAGGCAGGTCAGGTGGTCTGGTATTCCCATCTCTTTCAGAATTTTCCACAGTTTCTTATGATCCATACAATCAAAAGCTTTGGCATAGTCAATAAAGCAGAAGTAGATGTTTTTCTGAAACTCTCATGTTTTTTCGATGGTCCAACAGATGTTGGCAATTTGATCTCTGGTTCCTCTGCCTTTTCTAAAACCAGCTTGAACATCTGGAAGTTCATGGTTCACCTACTGTGAAGCTTGTCTTGGAGCATTTTGAGCATTACTTTGCTAGCATGTGCAATAGTTTGAGCATCCTTTGGCATTGCCTTCCTTTAGGATTGGAATGAAATCTGACCTTTTCCAGCCCTGTGGCCAATGCTGAGTTTCCCAAATTTGCTGGCATATTGAGTGCAGCACTTTCACAGCATCATCTTTTAGAATTTGAAACAGCTCAACTGGAAATCCATCACCTCCACTAGCTTTGTTTGTAGTGATGCTTTCTAAGGCCTACTTGACTTTGCATTCCAGGATGTCTGGCTCTAGGTGAGTGATCACTCTGTCATGGTTATCTGGGTCATGAAGATCTTTTTTGCATAGTTCTTCTGTGTATTCTTGCCACCTCTTCACTATATCTTCTGCTTCTGTTAGATATATACCATTTATGTCTTTATTATGCCCATCTTTGCATGAAATGTTCCCTTGGTATCTCTAAATTTCTTGAAGAGATCTCTAGTCTTTCCCATTCTATTGCTTTCCTGTATTTCTTTGCATTCATCACTGAAGAAAGTTTTCTTATCTCTTCTTGCTATTCTTTGGAACTCTGTATTCAAATGGGCGTATGTTTCCTTTTCTCTTCACAACTATTTGCAAGGCCTCCTCAGACAACCGTTTTGCCTTTTTGCATTTCTTTTTCTTGGGGATGGTCTTGATCACTGCCTTCTGTACAATGTCATGAACCTCTGCCCATAGTTCGTCAGGCACTCTGTCTATCAGATCTAATCCCTTGAATCTATTTCTCACTTCTACTGTATAATCGGAACATTGCTGTTTAAAGTAACAGTAAAGTAACTAATAAGCCCATTACATGTTAACATAAGATTTTCATGAAATATAACCATACATTTTGAAAAAAATTGTGAGAATAGAGGTATTATACAATTTTCCAAATGTCTTTAATGTCTGATTTGATGTAATACAGCTGGATATTCATACTTCTTCTTGAATTTAACATGTGGCAATGTTGTATGTCATACAGACTATGGAAATAGCCTCTCTATTCTCATAAGATAAAGGATGAAAGATCAAATAACCCATCTTAATATTATTGCAAACATTATTCTAATTTTGTATAGTCCCTTAAAAAGTCTCAGGAGCTTCTAGAGGTCACAGGATCACACTTTGAGACTGCTATTCTAGAGAAAATCTATAGAATCTATATTTCTCAACAGTAAATCTCAGGTCTCATCAGTTCTACTGAAATTGGGGGTAATTACAGCACTATCTGGAGGAAGTCAGCCTTTTTTTTTGCCACTAGTAAATTATGCAGTACTGTCAGTAGTTTCAAAGACCAGTGATTATAATGCCAGTTTTGGAAAATTATTAACTCCTCACTCTACACCAAGTTTTCTCAACCTCAGCATTACTAGTACCTTGAGTGGAATAATTCTTTGCTGTAGCAGGCTGTCCTGTGCATTACAAGAGGTTTCAAAGCATCTTTGGCCTCTACCCACTAGATGCTGCTTACCACCTGTTCCCCAGTGTGACAACCAAAAACGTCTCCAGACATCTCAAGTGTCCCCTAGCTGAGAAGCAGAGCTATAGACTAAGAAAAAATGAGAGTGGTGAAGGCAGCATTCAAGGGTTCTGCCTCAGACTTTGTCTTTTGTGTGAATGGCGGTACCTTTAACGAGAATTGGAAATAAAGGGAGAGAAAAGTCTTGAGAGGAAGGCCAATGAATTCAAGTCTGAAATATTGATTTTGGAATGTCCAAGAGTTCTCTGCATGATTAGAACATGGGATGTTATTAGAGGAACTGCTACTAAATGTATATAAATAGAAGTTCTTCAGAGTCACACTATAAACTGAGAATGAGAAAATGCCACATAATTAGACATCAGAAAGTAATTATTTTTATTTTTTATTATGTTCCTGGCACCTCATAAGACCTTTCATAAATAGCTGTTATTCTAGCTAGTATGACCTTTTTACTGTTATTCTAACTAACATGATTGTTTTACTGATGAGAAACTATACATTGAAAGAAGTTGAGTAACTGCTCAAAGTAAAAAACTTCTAAGTTTGGTTAGACTCTAGAATCTAAGGACTTTTTATCACCCCTTTCGGTATCTCCCCCCCATCCCAGTCTCTCTCTCTTTTCTTTCTTTCATTCATCAAATATAAGTAACTACCATGTTCCAGCAGATGTATAAGATGCTAGTATACATTAAAGAATAGTACAATCTTTGTCCCTTATGGAGCTTTCAATATAACAGTAAAATAGATAATGAAGCAAGGACTGGCAATGTGTTAATTGCTATGGTGGAGAAATCACAGGGCCATAGAATCCCCTGGAAAGACTATTTATTCCAGTCCTGAAGTGAGAGGGGGGTCAGAAAAAGCTCCCTACAGGAAGTGATACTTAAGCTAAAATCACATTGATGAGTAAGAACTTTAAAAAGAGAAAGGGAAAGAATGTTCTACTTTGGGAGAATACTATGTGTGAAGGATCCTTCTGTCTATTTTTTGCTGTTTTAAAGTCTAAATTCTTTTGTTTTTATTTATTCTTTTATCGAAATGACATTTATATCAGTTTGTCAGTATATAATTTCCTTAAACCCCATCATAAATATGCAGTTGTAGTTTTGAAAGTACCNCCTTTTTGCATTTCTTTTTCTTGGGGATGGTCTTGATCACTGCCTTCTGTACAATGTCATGAACCTCTGCCCATAGTTCGTCAGGCACTCTGTCTATCAGATCTAATCCCTTGAATCTATTTCTCACTTCTACTGTATAATCGGAACATTGCTGTTTAAAGTAACAGTAAAGTAACTAATAAGCCCATTACATGTTAACATAAGATTTTCATGAAATATAACCATACATTTTGAAAAAAATTGTGAGAATAGAGGTATTATACAATTTTCCAAATGTCTTTAATGTCTGATTTGATGTAATACAGCTGGATATTCATACTTCTTCTTGAATTTAACATGTGGCAATGTTGTATGTCATACAGACTATGGAAATAGCCTCTCTATTCTCATAAGATAAAGGATGAAAGATCAAATAACCCATCTTAATATTATTGCAAACATTATTCTAATTTTGTATAGTCCCTTAAAAAGTCTCAGGAGCTTCTAGAGGTCACAGGATCACACTTTGAGACTGCTATTCTAGAGAAAATCTATAGAATCTATATTTCTCAACAGTAAATCTCAGGTCTCATCAGTTCTACTGAAATTGGGGGTAATTACAGCACTATCTGGAGGAAGTCAGCCTTTTTTTTTGCCACTAGTAAATTATGCAGTACTGTCAGTAGTTTCAAAGACCAGTGATTATAATGCCAGTTTTGGAAAATTATTAACTCCTCACTCTACACCAAGTTTTCTCAACCTCAGCATTACTAGTACCTTGAGTGGAATAATTCTTTGCTGTAGCAGGCTGTCCTGTGCATTACAAGAGGTTTCAAAGCATCTTTGGCCTCTACCCACTAGATGCTGCTTACCACCTGTTCCCCAGTGTGACAACCAAAAACGTCTCCAGACATCTCAAGTGTCCCCTAGCTGAGAAGCAGAGCTATAGACTAAGAAAAAATGAGAGTGGTGAAGGCAGCATTCAAGGGTTCTGCCTCAGACTTTGTCTTTTGTGTGAATGGCGGTACCTTTAACGAGAATTGGAAATAAAGGGAGAGAAAAGTCTTGAGAGGAAGGCCAATGAATTCAAGTCTGAAATATTGATTTTGGAATGTCCAAGAGTTCTCTGCATGATTAGAACATGGGATGTTATTAGAGGAACTGCTACTAAATGTATATAAATAGAAGTTCTTCAGAGTCACACTATAAACTGAGAATGAGAAAATGCCACATAATTAGACATCAGAAAGTAATTATTTTTATTTTTTATTATGTTCCTGGCACCTCATAAGACCTTTCATAAATAGCTGTTATTCTAGCTAGTATGACCTTTTTACTGTTATTCTAACTAACATGATTGTTTTACTGATGAGAAACTATACATTGAAAGAAGTTGAGTAACTGCTCAAAGTAAAAAACTTCTAAGTTTGGTTAGACTCTAGAATCTAAGGACTTTTTATCACCCCTTTCGGTATCTCCCCCCCATCCCAGTCTCTCTCTCTTTTCTTTCTTTCATTCATCAAATATAAGTAACTACCATGTTCCAGCAGATGTATAAGATGCTAGTATACATTAAAGAATAGTACAATCTTTGTCCCTTATGGAGCTTTCAATATAACAGTAAAATAGATAATGAAGCAAGGACTGGCAATGTGTTAATTGCTATGGTGGAGAAATCACAGGGCCATAGAATCCCCTGGAAAGACTATTTATTCCAGTCCTGAAGTGAGAGGGGGGTCAGAAAAAGCTCCCTACAGGAAGTGATACTTAAGCTAAAATCACATTGATGAGTAAGAACTTTAAAAAGAGAAAGGGAAAGAATGTTCTACTTTGGGAGAATACTATGTGTGAAGGATCCTTCTGTCTATTTTTTACTGTTTTAAAGTCTAAATTCTTTTGTTTTTATTTATTCTTTTATCGAAATGACATTTATATCAGTTTGTCAGTATATAATTTCCTTAAACCCCATCATAAATATGCAGTTGTAGTTTTGAAAGTACCTTTCAATTGCATTGTACCTAGAAAGGCAGTATGGTGTGATGAAGCTTTGAAGCCTAGATTTCAAGAATAAAACATTCAATAAGGCATTTCCCTCCTAAAGTTTCATTTTCTTCACTTGTAAAATGGCTGTTAAGACCATAAAATAAAATATATATGGAGATGCCTGTGAAAATGTAGACTTTCCTTAATAACTGGACTATTATTCTGCTGAGTTAAAGGGTCAGCATCAGTTCAGTTCAGTTCAGTAGCTCAGTCAAGTCTGACTCTTTGTGACCCCGTGAACTGCAATACACCAGGCTTCCCTGTCCATCACCAACTCCTGGAGATTGCTCAAACTCATGTCCATGGAGTTGGTGATGCCAGCCAACCATCTCATCCTCTGTCATCACCTTCTCCTGCTTTCAGTCTTTCCCAGCATTAGGATCTTTTCCAATGAGTCAGTTCTTCACATCAAGTGGCTAAAGTATTGGAGTTTCAGCTTCAGCATCAGTCCTTCCAATGAATATTCAGAACGGATTTCCTTTAGGATTAACTGGTTTGAGTCCAAGGGACTCTCAAGAGTCTTCTCCAACACAACAGTTCAAAAGCATCAACTCTTCAGCGCTCAGCTTTCTTTATAGTCCAACTCTCACATCCATGCTAGACTACTGGAAAATCCATAGCTTTGACTAGATGGACCTTTGTTGGCAAAATGTGGTCCACTGGAGAAAGGAATGGAAAACCACTTCAGTATTCTTGCCTTGAGAACCCCATGAACAGTATGAAAAGGGTCAGAATAATAAAGTCATTAAGTGTGAACACAAAAGGCATGTTCAAGATAGCAAACAATCCATATTTAGCTTGGTCCTTGAGATTTGATTCAAGAAGAGACTGAAAAAGTACATTTAAGCAATATGGTTATGGGCCTTAAACACTAGAGGTAGGAGTTTACTGGATTTAATAGGCAATTCTTCCCATGTAGATTTTGATCTTTATTGTTGACACCAGCGCAAGAGCCAGTATTCTCTGGGGAACTCTATAGCATCTGGTAATACCCATAAAGCGTCTCTAAATAACAATTGAATATATGCTATTGTTTTCACAACTAATTCAGAAGCAGTTTAAATATTTCTTCAGTTTCCAAGCATGCCTGACTTGCAGTTGGGCTCCAGAAAGCTGTTTAACAGCTGCAGTAAGATTTTTAAGGTACACCAAGAGAAATATAAATGTTAGGCTAAAGTTAGAAATATCCTAAGATTTTTCCAGACTGATATGTAGCTATCCAGCCAAGTATCCTGTGTATGTGTGGGGTGGAAAAGTGAGATGGGCACAGCAACAAGAGACTCAAGGACTGAGAATGTGGCGTTGGTGAAGTTGCACACTGATGTGACAGAGGACTCTGATGGAACGCAGGTGATGATCTTGAGACAGCAACTGTGCTATTGAATGTCCTGCTGCTCTCAGACACAGTCAGAAGATCCCACTGAGAACTTTGGAAAATAATGTATTGTCCAGGAGGCAGAGGTTGCCAAAGATTCTGGTGCAGTTATGAGAAGTCTTCCTGAGGAGACCAGAAAGCCATCTAGGGTTATAGGAAGAGCCTGAGTCCAACTATAACTACTAGCTAAATCTTTTACAAGTTACTTCACCCCCCTGAGACTCATTTTCATTATATGTCAAATGGAATAAAATTAGAGCTTATTCATAAGGTTGCTGTGAGAAAGAAATGGTACTGAAGTTTAAAAGACTTTGGTGCAATTTAAGGTATTACATAAAATATAATACATAGAATATATGTAACAGACAAGATAACCCAAAAACATTATTTAAAATAGGAAATAATTTTTGCTTTAATTTTTTAACAGTATATAGATATTTGTGGAATTTGAAGTGCACTGATTTTCTAAGCTCTAAGCTACCCAAATTTTATGTTAAACATATATAACTCCTTTCCAGTAAAATTCAAAGAAAATTCTCATTTGGAAAGCAAAATAAATCTCAAATAAGGACATAATAATTAAGAAAAAAGAAAAGAGGAGCTTGAATTCACAGCATCACATAAGAAACTGAACTGAACACAGTGTTAGAAATGCCCAGTGTATAGTTCTTGCACAAACTGAGACTTAGAATTTAGAATTCCCTTCCTAATGAGAGAAGGAAAGAGCCTAAGTTCCAAAAGTACTTAAAATTAACATCAGAAGCCTTTGTATTCCAGGGACATACATTCATTGCTGTATCTTCTTTTCTGTGAAATGAGTTTCTGGGACAGTCAGAACACGGAGACATAAGGCTTTCCATCTAGAAGCTAAATGTCTGGAAGTAGATCTTCTGAGACAAATGGAGCAAGACATTTATTAAAGTTTTGCATACATAGTCAAACTGCTCACTAGTGAGCTTTTGACTATTTTTAACTCTCATTAGTAACCCTATGTCCATTTTCCCACTGCCTTGCCAACTTGGGATATTCAAAAACTTTCTTTAGAGTTTAAAAACCTACTGAAATATAAACTGCGACTTACTATTATAGTTTATATTACTTTGAATATAGTATGAATTTTTAGTCCTAAGAATTTTACTCAGTNTGAAAAGGGTCAGAATAATAAAGTCATTAAGTGTGAACACAAAAGGCATGTTCAAGATAGCAAACAATCCATATTTAGCTTGGTCCTTGAGATTTGATTCAAGAAGAGACTGAAAAAGTACATTTAAGCAATATGGTTATGGGCCTTAAACACTAGAGGTAGGAGTTTACTGGATTTAATAGGCAATTCTTCCCATGTAGATTTTGATCTTTATTGTTGACACCAGCGCAAGAGCCAGTATTCTCTGGGGAACTCTATAGCATCTGGTAATACCCATAAAGCGTCTCTAAATAACAATTGAATATATGCTATTGTTTTCACAACTAATTCAGAAGCAGTTTAAATATTTCTTCAGTTTCCAAGCATGCCTGACTTGCAGTTGGGCTCCAGAAAGCTGTTTAACAGCTGCAGTAAGATTTTTAAGGTACACCAAGAGAAATATAAATGTTAGGCTAAAGTTAGAAATATCCTAAGATTTTTCCAGACTGATATGTAGCTATCCAGCCAAGTATCCTGTGTATGTGTGGGGTGGAAAAGTGAGATGGGCACAGCAACAAGAGACTCAAGGACTGAGAATGTGGCGTTGGTGAAGTTGCACACTGATGTGACAGAGGACTCTGATGGAACGCAGGTGATGATCTTGAGACAGCAACTGTGCTATTGAATGTCCTGCTGCTCTCAGACACAGTCAGAAGATCCCACTGAGAACTTTGGAAAATAATGTATTGTCCAGGAGGCAGAGGTTGCCAAAGATTCTGGTGCAGTTATGAGAAGTCTTCCTGAGGAGACCAGAAAGCCATCTAGGGTTATAGGAAGAGCCTGAGTCCAACTATAACTACTAGCTAAATCTTTTACAAGTTACTTCACCCCCCTGAGACTCATTTTCATTATATGTCAAATGGAATAAAATTAGAGCTTATTCATAAGGTTGCTGTGAGAAAGAAATGGTACTGAAGTTTAAAAGACTTTGGTGCAATTTAAGGTATTACATAAAATATAATACATAGAATATATGTAACAGACAAGATAACCCAAAAACATTATTTAAAATAGGAAATAATTTTTGCTTTAATTTTTTAACAGTATATAGATATTTGTGGAATTTGAAGTGCACTGATTTTCTAAGCTCTAAGCTACCCAAATTTTATGTTAAACATATATAACTCCTTTCCAGTAAAATTAAAAGAAAATTCTCATTTGGAAAGCAAAATAAATCTCAAATAAGGACATAATAATTAAGAAAAAAGAAAAGAGGAGCTTGAATTCACAGCATCACATAAGAAACTGAACTGAACACAGTGTTAGAAATGCCCAGTGTATAGTTCTTGCACAAACTGAGACTTAGAATTTAGAATTCCCTTCCTAATGAGAGAAGGAAAGAGCCTAAGTTCCAAAAGTACTTAAAATTAACATCAGAAGCCTTTGTATTCCAGGGACATACATTCATTGCTGTATCTTCTTTTCTGTGAAATGAGTTTCTGGGACAGTCAGAACACGGAGACATAAGGCTTTCCATCTAGAAGCTAAATGTCTGGAAGTAGATCTTCTGAGACAAATGGAGCAAGACATTTATTAAAGTTTTGCATACATAGTCAAACTGCTCACTAGTGAGCTTTTGACTATTTTTAACTCTCATTAGTAACCCTATGTCCATTTTCCCACTGCCTTGCCAACTTGGGATATTCAAAAACTTTCTTTAGAGTTTAAAAACCTACTGAAATATAAACTGCGACTTACTATTATAGTTTATATTACTTTGAATATAGTATGAATTTTTAGTCCTAAGAATTTTACTCAGTGATCTAGATACAACTCTTTTATCGGTAAACTTCATATTCTTCATTTCTAAGAAGAAAAATTCATTTCTCACCCCCTTGAAAATGATATGAACGTGTTTGTTTTCTTGCATCTTAAGTATATTTTCCAACCTTTACCTCAAATCTTACAAGAAGAAAAAAATTAATTTTTCATTAATAGGTATTTAAATAAAATTTGGGTAAATCTTTCTAAAAGTTAATTTTCAATAAATAAAAAAAGGAAAGAATTAAGCTATCTGCAGAATGAATTAATGTCTGGTGAAGATAGGGTGAAGGTAAAGATAGATGGTAAGTTCAAGTGGGATTTAAAAGCCAGAACAATTTTTAAACCAAGATGCAGGTCTTATAATATAAGAAATGGAATCAATGAAATGCAAAAGCAGAATTAGGAAAAAATAAATAAAATTGATTACACACAAGTCATTCCATGTACCCAATGAGGAGTAAAAGAAAGTTACACTATCTCAGTACTAGATTCAAGGACCTTTCCTACTTTTGTGAGCTGGTGTCATGCCACTTTCCTTCCTGTGCTTAACCCTTGATTTCATTTCCGTCTTGCGGCCTACCTTCTGACCTTAAGACTTGGCATGTGTACTTGGATTCCTTGACTTTGAACTTTGTTTGAGTGCTGATGACTTTGAGTCATACTCCTTTCCAGTTCATTGTTCCTGGATCCCTTGGGTAATATCCTTTGGGCCATAATTTTCCCTTATTTTAGACCACAAAGTTAGTGTGCAGTGCTTACATTTGGGTGCTGAGTAAAAGAGGTAACGATGGGCAAAGTTGTGGGCTTTGTAGGTAGAAAAGATTATCTGAGCCTTGCCTCTCTTTTTCAGTAGTACTTGGGCATATAAATCACACTCAATAGTAATAATTATCTCTCATGTTAGGGTCCCAGGCATGATCCTATGTCTTTATTATATGCTATTTAGAATGCAGAGGACTTCATCCCCCCATTACTCAATCAAATTCTTCAAGATTATAGCTTGGATGTTACCTTCTTTATCAAATCTTTGTTGACTGGCCTAGGCTGTTAGTTTTGTTATTTTCCTTCCTATAGCTGTTTGAAGAAATGAACAGTAAGTTTCATGTTGTTTTGTAATGTTTCTGAATAAATATGCATCTCCACAGTCATTCTATGCATTTCCCCTCCTTCACCAATCTTAGAAAACTGCCCTATGTATAGTAAGCCCTAAGTAAACTCTTTTCAAATAAAATTTTAGTGATGCCAGTGAGGAAAGCAAAATAAAAATGATCACCTTCATTCCACAGAACACAAGTGATTGAAATGTGAGACACAAAGATGTCTGCCCAAGGTCACCAAGCTAGGCAATATCAAATCTAATAATGAAATTTTTTCCCTTCAAAATATCATCTTCTAATCAAATGGAATAATAGAATCCTTAAACACAATAGCAATAAAGAACCAGTGGCTCAAAATTTAGACAGCAGCTGTACATGAACTGTTCTGGATTTCTAATCCCAGAGCAAAAAAAATTTTTAGTTGATTTATTTATTTTAATTAGAGTCTATTTATTTTCCAATATTGTGGTGGTTTTTGCCATACACTGACGTGAGTCAGCCATAGGTGTATATGTGCCCCCATCCCGAATCCCCCTCCCACCTCCTTCCCCATCCCATCCCTCTGGGTTGTCCCAGTGCACCAGCTTTGAGTGGCCTCTTTCATGCATCTAACTTGGACTGGTCGTCTGTTTCACATGTGGTAATATACATGTTTCAATGCAAGATTTCACTTGTTTTTAATTACATCAGAGAAAATTTTATATTCTCCCTGATCTTATGCTAAGGGACAGGGTAGTAAATACTCAGTTTAAAAAACTCAGGACTTGTGGTTTCAAAGAAGTTATAGACTTGTGAAAAGTTTCACAGATTAAGAAATTTTTTTTAAGTTTTGCAGGTCAGTTATAATGCATTTATTATCATGTTCAAGTTATACAATTTTATATACATTTTAGTTAGAAATTCCTTTGAGCAGTGGTGCAAAGTAGGTTAATATAATATTTTTCCTTCTCAAATAAAAACAGATAAGCACAGAGGTTAAAAGTAACTGAGGAGCAGAGTCTAGGTCTTCAGCCCTCTCCTTGGTTTACTGAACTGAACAATGAGACAAAGAGCTGTTTTATGGCCGCTTCTCCTCTTCAATACAGAGTCCTTGGCAGATCCAAGGTCTGTGAAATGGAACGCATGTATCCAAAAACATCCAAGGAACGTTCAGAGAAGAACTGGTGGTCTCAACGTATTCCTTTGCAGAACAGACTTCCAACTTTCAGAAAAACTTCCTCACTATGAGATTAACGCTTCCTCATTGCTCTCTCAACTACCGCTGTCCACTCTCCAAATCCCTCATTTTACGTTTCTTGTCTCAGTGAACTCATACCCACCTGCTGTCCCAAGATCCAACTTAAGCACTATCTCTAGACTTGTTTCTCCAACCTACATCCAGTCAAGGCTGTTGCTTCTTGGCACTTAGTCTCTTGCAGCCATCCTTCCTTCCGCCCTTACTGTGATTTGGTTGCTTTACTTCTATGGGACCTCCCTGCATCCAGTCTTGTCCCGATCCAGTCAGTCATACACAATCCAGCCAGGCTATCCTCCTAAAGCAGAAAGTAAACTGGTTATTTTGATGCTTGAAATGTTTTCAGGTCTTTTTGACTGCCCTTTGTTTCCTCATTCCCTCACTCTAATTCCTTTCACCTTTTCTCAAGGACTAAGTGCAAACACCTTAATATGGCTTAGGAGGCATTCACAGTTTGGTCCATGGCACACAACTCTGATCTCTCCTCACCTTTTTTAGTATTCTATGTTCCACCCAGACTGAGCAATTTATAGTTCCATGAAGGCACTTTGCTGCTTTTCTGCACAGTTCTATGGCCAAAGTACATGCAATTTCCTCCATTTGGAACATCCTTTTACCCTATCCTCCACTTTATTGCTTCTCCTTGCACATTCAGCCTGAATAGCTCCCACTTGTGCTTCTGACCTCAGTCAACATACTACTTCCTTTAGGAAGCTTCCAGAACCCTGGAAGTTGAGTTAAGGTTTATGTGCTGGGCTGGTTGACCACTGATGCTTACTCCTAATTGACACACATGGTTTTGTTTCAAAACTGCATATTTGTTGAATATTTCCCCCATTATAGTCAGCAATTTACATGCAAAGACAGTGCCTCTTAATTATTTGTGCAATTCTATAATAATTAGCATAATAATTACGCATAGTAGGCCTTCAGTAAATAAATCAATGCATGCTAATTTGCTTCAGTCACATCTGATTCCTTGGGACCCTTTGGTTCGTAGTCAACCAGACTCCTCTGTCCATGGGGATTCTCCAGGCAAGAATACTGGAGTGGTTGACACTCCAGAATACTGGAGAATACTGGTTGACATGCCCTCCTCCAGAGGATCTTCCTGACCCAGTGACTGAAAACTCATCCATTTTGCCTCCTGCATTGTAGGCAGATTCTTTACCACTGAGCAATGGGCTGCTGCTGCTGTTAAGTCACTTCAGTCATGTCCAACTCTGTGAAACCCCATAGACGGCAGCCCACCAGGATCCTCTGTCCCTGGGATTCTCCAGGCAAGAATTACGGAGTGGGTTGCCATTTCCTTCTCCAAGGCATGCATGCATGCTAAGCTGCTTCAGTCGTGTCCAACTCTGTGCGACTCCATAGATGGCAGCCCACCAGGCTCTGCTGTCCATAGGATTCTATAGGCAAGAATACTGGAGTGGTTTGCCATTTCCTTCTCCATGAGCCATGGGGGGAAGCCCTAAATAAAAAAATAAATAAACCTAATTAGTGAATAAATGATTAATAGCACAGAGGTCTCTGTAAATTCAACTTGTGTTATCAAGGTGGATTAACATATTAACACTTTCCTAGCCCTTGCCCAATATACGCCAGTTTTGTAGTACAAACGAGATTGATCACATTATATAACCCTTGCAAGTGTTTATTTTTGCCATTGGGAATAGAGCTAAAGACTACAGTTGATCCTTGAAAAGCAAAGTAGCTTAAAAAATCTTGATATTTGTCTCAAGCTTGCCAATTCTCAGGCTTTATTCTGGCTTTGACTTTAGGTTTTAATCAACTAGTGGAACCCCTGGCCAAAACGTTCTGGCACTAGTTAAATAACCACAGTTTTATCAAATGAAAAATGAGTCAGAGTCTATAAATTAGCTTCTGGTAATGGTTTAGTGGGTTTGCTGCTCAAACTTTATTATGCATAAGAATTCTGGAGAGATCTGGTATTTCTTTTGTTGCTGTTGTTTAGTTACTAAGTTGTGTTCAACCCTTTGTGACCCCAGGTACTGCAGCATACTCGGCTTCTCTGTTCTCCATTGTCTCCAGGAGTTTGCTCAAACTGTGCCCATTGAGTCGGTGATGCCATCTAATCATCTCATCCTCTGTCACTCCCTTCTCCTTGTGCCTTCAATCTTTCCTGGCATCAGAGTCTTTTCTAATGAGTAGTCTTTTAGCATCAGGTGGCCAAAATATCGAAGCTGAAACTTCAGCATCAGTCTTTTCAATAAATATTCGGGGTCGATTTCCATTAGGATTGACAGTTTTTATTTCCTTGTTCTCCAAGGAGCTCTCAAGGGTCTTCTCTGGCACCAAAATCTGAAAGCATCAATTCTGTAGCTTCCACCTTCAAAGCTGCTTGGGACGTGTCTCAATAATTTGCATTTCTTATAGGTTCCCAGGGGAAGTTAATACTGGGACTCACTGACGCCTAGCACTAGTGGAGCATCAAACAAATGCTATTCATTGAGAGCTTGCAGTATAAAAGACACAATAGGTGGGGAAAGACCCAGCAAAAGTGCATCCAATCAATTCTACAAATATTTATTGAGTACCTAATGTGCTACCAATTGCTGGTTGACACCTTGGAATTCAGACATAAATATGATGCTGTTTCTGCTCTCCAAGGGCTCCTAGTATAGTGACAGAAAACTAACATTGTATTCTAAGTGAGGTTGCAATACATACTATGGATCCCACATAAGTAGCTCATCTCCACCAGAACGCAGACTAATACATGTGCTGGGCAAAAATAGGGAAGAAAGTTTCAAACCAGAGCATGAAGGGCTTTGAATCTTATCTTAAGGAATCTGCATGCTTTTTCTGGTCATAGAAAGACAAAATGTTTTAAAAAGGGAATGATGTTAATCTTTTCTTGGAACACTGATAGCAACTTCTGATAGTAATTTTTATGGTTGTGTGGAAGCACCAGCTTCCCTGGTGGCTCAGAAGGCAAAGAATCTGCCTACAATGTGGGAAACCTGGGTTTGATCCCTGGGCCAAGAAGATCCCCTGGAGAAGGGAATGGCAACCCACTCTATTATTCTTGCCTAGAGAATCCCGGGCTACACTGGCAGGCTACAGTCCATGGGGTCGCACAGAGTCTGACACAATTGACTGACTAACACTTTCACTTTCATGGAGGGACTGAGAATGGAGACAAAGACACTAGTGAGGAGGTGGTTNACTGGTGACTCAGAAGGCAAAGAATCTGCCTACAATGTGGGAAACCTGGGTTTGATCCCTGGGCCAAGAGGATCCCCTGGAGAAGGGAATGGCAACCCACTCTATTATTCTTGCCTCGAGAATCCCGGGCTACACTGGCAGGCTACAGTCCATGGGGTCGCACAGAGTCTGACACAACTGACTGACTAACACTTTCACTTTCATGGAGGGACTGAGAATGGAGACAAAGACACTAGTGAGGAGGTGGTTACAATAACTCCAGCAAAATTTAATGAGAGGATAAAGTGAGGAGTTGCAGTAAAATTTTAATACAAATATATAGCCCTCTTGAGGCACAGCAATAGAACTCTGGCAGCTTTCTAACTCCTCAAGAATATTTAAGCCCTCATAAAGGCCTTCTACATCAATTTTTTGGCTCTTTCTCATGTTGAAATAAAGAGAAACGCAAGTTTATTTTGCTTATTAATGTATTCCCAGAACATAATAAAGTTCCTGGCACATATCATTGCTAAATAAATATGTATTGATTGATTGCCAAGCTGGAGAAAAGTCCTGTGCATCATCTCAACTTATCCCTTTATTATTTGTTCACAAATAGTGATATGGAGCTTCCCTGGTGGCTTAGACGGTGAAGAATCTACCTGCAATGCAGGAGACCAAGATTCGATCCCTGGGTCCAGAAGATCCCCTGGAGAAGGAAATGGCAACCCACTCCAGTATTCTTGCCTGGAGAATCCCATGGATAGAGGAGCCTAGTGGGCCACACAGTCATTGGGGTCGCAAGGAGTCAGACACGACTGAACGACTAACAGTTTCAGTGTCAGGGACACCGAGGTCAAGAAAGAGGAATAGACTAACATCTGGTTACCAGTCAAACTAGGATTAGAACCCACATGTCTTGACTTCCAATCCAGTTTTTCAACATCACATCAAGCCCCAACCAGGCTTCTATTAAAATCAATATTGTGTTAGGGGTAATGAGCTACTTCTATGACCTCACTCTTCTCTGTGTTTGTGCCACAGGCTATGGCCTGGCAGACAGAAGCTCATTTAAGTTATCTTCTTCCAGCCAATGACTAAGATAATAAAATGTGTTTTTCTTTAACTATATCCCACTTCAGGGAGTCTGTTTTTCTCTATTTTGTATTTCACTGCAAGTTACCACCATTTAATTCCATAAGTCTTTCAAATGAAGAAAGCGCTATAGTATGCAATAACTGCTGAGAGGAATTAAATCCTCAAACCACATCTTCAGTTAAAAGATGTATCACATGGAAAATGCACCAGAGTCTCCTGACCAAACCATGTAAAATGTCTCTATTGTGAATGTTCCTGGTCATGTCTCCAATAAAACCCCAAACAAATGCATTGCATTGGTCTTGGAATGTGTATTCTGGAGAGTACTAGAATTTTGAAAGGGAAATAGGCCAGGTCCCTACTGTTTATACTTCTCCATCTATGCAATGCCTTCATGTTATATATCTTTCAGTCACATAGAGCTTCTTGAGTCTAAGATAAGAAAAAGGCTATATCATAACTCCCAAATCATAAATGTTGGTTGTTATTCAAGGGTATGTAGCTTCAAATTCACTTTAACTCTCTGAGTTAATTTCCTCATATGTTAAAGGAAACTTGCAAGCCAAGTCATTTTGACTGGATACCAGACATGAATTTTACATTGAAGAGTACGTTTTATGAGTTTACTCATGTTGCCCCCAAAAGATGTGTTAAAGTCTAATCCTTAGTACTTTGGAATGTAACTTTACATGGAAAAAGTCTTTATAGAGGTAATCAAATTAAGGTGAGGCTATTAGGGTGGGCCTTAATACAATGTGACTAATGCCCTTTGATTTTCTGTTGTTTTAAACCACACAGTTTTTGGTACTTTGTATGGCAGCTAGGAAAGGATATTTGTGCTGGATACTTTTGTATTCTTATAATGATCCTCCATCTTTGTTCTGGAATGATGTTAAATTACTTTGAAACAGTTTGACCCATTTGAATCTTCCTTTTAAGCTTTTCTAAGATTGTAAAAAGTAGAAGTCAAGAAACACCTGGAGTAACAGGAAAATTTGGCCTTGGAATGTGGAATGAAGAAGGGCAAAGACTAATAGAGTTTTGCCAAGAAAATGCACTGGTCATAGCAAACACCCTCTTCCAACAACACAAGAGAAAACTCTACACATGGACATCACCAGATGGTCAACACTGAAANCTCAGTTGTGTCCAACTCTTTGTGACCCCATAGACCATAGCCTGCCAGGCTCCTCTGTCCATGTAATTCTCCAGGTAAGAACACTAGAGTGGATAGCCATTCCCTTCTCTAGGGGATCTTCCTGACTCAGGGATTGAACCAGGGACTCCTGAATTGCAGGCAGATTCTTTACAGTCTGAGCTACCAGGGAAGCCCAGGCTATTTACTAACTAGCTCCAATTTCTAGGTCCATTTTCTTCCATTTCCCTCTACAATCTATATGACCCAATCACACAATATTAAGTATTGTTACTAAAAATATCTTAGTGTTGTATCTCTTTGCCTTTTTATTTATGCTCTTTTTTATGAACGCTGTTTCTTTCTGTGCCTGCTGTAAAAAATTACTTTTCCTAGGCACCAATCTAAAATATTCTATCCACATTGTAGTTTTGTTTTTTTTTAAACTTCTGTTCCTTAACAAAAGTTAATATCTTCTTTATATGTCTTTCCATAAAAGTTTATACTTGCCTTTGTAATTATGTGTGTGTGTGTTTTCTTCATACTTGTCTTTAGATATTGTGTCTTGGAAGCATGGCCTAAATCTCATTCTCCTTACATCCTCAATTCCCTATGTGGTATGACATAGCTGTGCTTCCATAATCTTGTCAAACTAGTTGCCTTATTAATATCATTATTCAATAGTATGGCTACTTTTCTTCCCTTCCAATTTTCCTGGTTTATGAGTAACTGACTCATAGATCTGATGCCATCAGATTCCTCCCTGAGAACAATGACTCTCTGAGATTTTCTTTACTCACCTGTCTTTTGTCTCACTGAGGAAAACACTGAACGGTTGTCTCTTCCAACTTTCTGCTACTAACCTACTATACCATGCTAACTGTGGTTGGTATCATATATAGTCCTTATAATTTTACCTTTGTCAAGTAGTCTGAGATCAAAGTACCACCAGCAACTATCCCCTACTGAATCCTTTTTCTTCTCTGCTATAGCATGACTGGATTCTTTCTGCTGCTTCCCTAGTGCCCCATTTCTGTCCTGCTTTTCTTATCCTTCTCCAGCAAGAGTACCTTGGAACACTGGTTTAAACCCATTCTCTGTCCTAACAGATCCCCAGGCTTTCTCCCAATTTTTCATTTTCCTTTATGTTTCCCACTGCCTTTTTCTGACCATAATCTAGCACTGCCACAGTGATTAGCTGATTCATCATCGTTTCATTGTCTGTTCTTTGGTGCCTCTGGGCCACAGTCCAGGAGCAAAACAAGATTCCCCCTGCTGCCTCCACCCATTTCCAGTCATCAACAGCAACCATGGCACCTGGTGTATCCAGCCTACACAGGCTCCTGACACACTCATGTCCTGGCAGTTCAAACCCCTATGACTTCCAGGGGTGTTGGTCTTTTAACACCTGGATAAAAAATGTAAGTGGCGTGTACAAACCATGGTTCAACTCAGATCAGACACTCCCTAGAAATGATAAATACCTCTTAGCAGATAAGTTTCCAATTACCTGCCACACCCACTGCCCCTAGAAGGATCAGTGTCATATTTTACATGTCCTGGCATCCTCCCCTCCTCCCTCACCACCACTGATGGACAGCTGAACAAACCAACAAAACCGCTGGGTGACCAGATATATCTGACTTATGTGGCCTGGCTTCAAAAGATGTTCTGAGTCATTGGTTTACTACACACCTGAATGTTAGAGTCATTTGGGAAAATTTTTTAAAAATTACCAATGCCCAAGAATCTTTCCTGAAGATAAACATTTAAATATCCCAATGTGAAATGATTTGTGTTTTTTAATTCCCTTCCTTCTCCAAGTGATTCTAATAACAGCCAGCACTGAGAATTGAGAACAAAAAACTACTGAAAACACACAGGTTACTGTCTAAATTGACATGAGTTCAGGAAACTCTGGTCTAAGAGGATGAAGTTCCAAGTGACTTTCATGTTTGTTTCAATAACTACCTTCTAAATCCATTTATCCCAACAACTAACTGCTCAGCTACTCTGTATCTATCTTAAGACAATAGGTAACTTCTGTAGATTCATCAGAAGACTATTTGTTCAGCACCCTTAGAAATTGTTACTTCTCTGTGTCCATCAGCCCTAAACTGTATGTCACAAACTTGTTCAACTTAAACTACACCTTAAACTACACCTCCGAATCCTCATCTGTATCCTGAGATTGAAGGCAAAAGAAGAAGGGGACAGCAGAGGATAAAATCATTGGATGGAATCACACAACCTACAGACTCTGGGAGACTGAAAAACAGGGATTCCTGGCACGGTGCAGTCCACGGGGCTGCAAAGAATCAAACGCAACTTAGCGATTGAACGACAAGGACAAACTCTACTTTCCTTTATCAAGATGCTACTTTGGTGGTCATCAGGTTATCTTGCTTGTATTTTCAGAGAGTTGATACTAATCTAGGATAATTTAACTGTCTCTCTAATCTGATACACAGAGATTGTTGCGAACAGTAGATAGGTGATAGACCTAAGTAGTCATAGTGTATAGCCAAGAATAATGATCATACTGAACTATGAGCAAGATGAATATATCAAGGGAGTTGGATAATAAATAGGGAAAAGGAGCAAATATATTTAGAGAGAAAAAGCAGTGAGAAAAATGGTGTGGTGCTGAGAGATAGTCTCCCTATTACTTGGCATTCTACTGTCTGGGAGGTCTAAGTTTAGTACTTTATTTCTTCTCTTGAACATCTGGGAAGCTACCTATGTTTGGATTTTTATGTATTTACTTATTTTGCTGCTTAATCAGGAATCCACTGTTGTCACCTCTTGATGTATCAAGAAGGAAATGAATCACTCTTTTGCCCTCATAGATGGCAAAGAGTAACAGTTGTGTTTCTAATGATTTGACCCCATGCACTCAATGAGGGTATAAAATGTATTTTGCATTGCTAGGTCTTAAGGCTCCATCTGTTTGGCCATTAAACTTTTTCTAATTAGTATTAAGCCCATGCAAACTGAAGGAGAACTTCTCAGAGAAAGTCCAAAGAGAAAAGATTATGAAAACAGAAAGGAGATGAAGATGCTTCATAGGCTCCATCCTTTGGAGTAGTCTATAGGTGGTCTGTGACTTCTACACCAGCAAGACCTGAGGACCATCTAAGTGCTCAGAGCTGTTTTCCATAGAAGTAACTCTGCACCTTGACTAGCTAATGATTGATTAGGAATAGCTGCTGCTCTAGGGTAAAGAGGAATATCATCCTTCCTGTACTTCTGATTTAAACATCTAGTCAACACTGTGAGTTCATTAAATGTCTTCCCTGAGCTTCAAGTTTTCATATACCAAGTAAGTGTGCTCAAACCTGCTCAGTTACGGGGTAAGTCTGTCTGAGCTGGACTGAATATATTAATATATCCCAAGTTGAGAACAGAGCAAAGTTGAACTCGCTTCACTCTGGCCCTCCCTGCAGAGTACCGCCCACTCATCCCTCCTTTATTTGAACTAGTTTCTGTTCCTTGGAATCAAAATCTATTTCTAAGGCAATAATCTTATTGACATAGGGTATGTGGGTATTTCCAAAGCACTTGAATAAAAATTGACCTTAATCTTTAAAATAACTGGGATATAAATGTACTCATCTCCAATTTACCAATAATAAACAAATGCCCACTTTAAAGCTGAGCTTGAATAACTTGCCCAAAATCAAATAGCAAAGCAAAGGCAGAATGATTCTAACTCATTCCCCATATCTCATATTACCATCCAGGCCTTTAAAGGGAATTACCAGGACTTACTAGGACTGAAGTAGGCAGGATAACAATTCCACAAGAGGACATATTTAAAGTTTCAACATAGCTTACAAAATAGTTATCCCTGCTACAGAGAAAAATTCATGGAGAATTACAAGTTAATATAACTTTATTTTTTATGACTGAAACAGTCCCAAGTTTCAGATCTGATGGAACTAAATAAAAGGAACATTTTGACTTGAAGAGGAAAAACACATAAAAAAGCAAAACTCTTCTTCACTATTATTTTCTCTTAATGATTGCTAATGTTTTTAACAGCTGCCTTGTACCATTGAAGAAAGTATCCATTTGAAAAATATTGAAAAAATAAATTCTTTTTGAATATCAAGGAAATCAATTTTGTTTGGGTGACCTTCAGTCCCAAATAACGAATTAATTTAATACTAAAATTTATTTATGAATCAAAATAAAGATGTAATTGTACTATATTTAACTATTTATTGTAGTCTCATCTTTAGTCATTATAAGTATAAAGCAATTATAATTAAATATTATCTATAATTTTATCATAAATTAATCATAACTTTTGGTGTTAATACTCAACAGTTTCATCATCTAGCTACTTATATCTATTTGAGTATCCATGTTGTCTCTTTGAGGTTTAAATAATATTGACTAGCTGGAATTATCCAATAGCAATAGGGATCAATGGCTATCTCCATTTCTTAGACTGATATTTCTTTCCACATATTATCATGGGGGATGATTATCAACTTTGTGCTTTCCTTCCTGAACACAACCTTGTATCACTAAACATTCAGTAAGATCCAATGCTTTCTTAGTCTGTTTTTGTTATAAATTCTTATGGATTTAATAGGAAAATATTGGCACGGTCATGTGTAAACTGTGCATATTTCTGTGCTTTTTTAGAGCTTTCAGAGACTTGCTTATTATTCGGGTTTTATTCATTCATTTGTCTACCTCAGCAAAGCTGATGATCTACTGACAATATTAAGCAAATGGATCTATTTATTTTTGAGTGTCTAGCCATCTTACATGTCATGTTCATTTGTGCATCCATCAGACATGCTTGGGAAACAAAAATAAATCAAAATCCCTGGTTTAAATGAGTAAAGAGGAAAACATGTATATAAACACCTATTTATAGGAATGTGGTACATGAATTCAAAAACACAGAGACAGATGCACCTAAGTTGTTCTGGGAACACCGCAGAAGGCATGTTAACACTGACAATAAATCAGGAAAAACTTATTAGGAAAGTGGAAACTGAGTTAAATTCTTTTGTTTTGTCTTTTCTATTGTTTGAGGCACAACTGACATATAACATTATATTAGTTTCAGGCATACAACACAATTCAATATCTGTGTATGTTTTGAAATGATTACCATTCATTCGATCTAGTTAATATCCACCATGATATACAATTTCTTCCTATTATGAGAACTTTTAAGATCTACTCTCTTAGTAACTTTTAAATATCCAACAGATTATTATTGATTATAGTTACCATGCTGTATTTTGTATCCTTATGACATTCAGTTTATAACTGAAAGTTTCAAAGTTAAATAATAGCATTTACAAAGTTCTTATGACAAGCCAGACATGTTTTAAAATCTTACATGTATTAACTCATTTAATAGTCACAACAATCCTATGAATTAAATACTACTATTATCTCATACCTCATTTACATTTCATTTTAAATGAGGCAGAAATTGCAGAGTAGTTCAATGATTATCCCTGTGTCACCTGGTCAGGTGATGCAGGAAATTAGAGTGAGATTTTCCCTCTTCATTTTGACTGAGGGCCCAATAATATAAATATTGGTTACCAAAGTATAAAGCAAACCCCTTCTTATCAACACGTTTTTTACCTGAAATGATACTGGAGCCATGAAATTGCTCAAACAGATTAAGAATAATAATAAAAAAAAAGACTGGAAGAGAAAGTGTGATGAGGTTATTTGCAGAGAGTTTTCTTTGGAAACATCGTGTTATGTTCTAAATCTTCATCCCACACACTTGAGGGGAGGGACATGGTTAACATTTTACCCCAAGCATTAGTAGAAGGTTATACCTGAAAGACGGAGAAGGCAATGGCACCCCACTCCAGTACTCTTGCCTGGAAAATCCCATGGATGGAGGAGCCTGGTAGGCTGCAGTCCTTGGGGTCACTAAGAGTCAGACATGACTGAGCAACTTACCTTTCACTTTTCACTTTCATGCATTGGAGAAGGAAATGGCAACCCACTCCAGTGTTCTTGCCTGGAGAATCCCAGGGACGGGGGAGCCTGGTGGGCTGCCGTCTATGGGATCGCACAGAGTCGGACACGACTAAAGCGGCTTAGCAGCAGCAGCAGCATACCTGAAAGAACTTTGAAATATGTCCTCAAAAACTGGGCAGTACAAAACACTGTGCCTGCCTCTTTCCTGAGAAAACTTTATCAAGCTGAAAACAAGGAATTCTAAAGGACAAAAGTAGTTCAGGTTTGGTGGGGAGAGTCCCAGAAAGGCTTCTGCATTGGGATCCATTACTAAGGGCTTTGGGATGCTTAAATATTTCCAAGGTTCAAGTAAAGATCATATGAGAGCATGCCAGTGAAGGGTCTTCTTCGTCCTCTCCAAAAGGGTTGCCTGGAATGGCAAGAAGACCACAAGGAAGAGACTGAACGTGTAACCTGGATAATCAGGTGCTGAAGAAAGAATTACGAATACTAGCCACCTGGAATAGAGTTATTCAGAAAAAGTAAATGAGAGATCTGGCAAAGGACATCCACAGAACTCATGGAAACTTAACCAGGAGAAGATTTGGCTCTTATCACCCTATGAATGACAGAAACCCCAGTAAGAAAAGTGCTGTCCTTGCTCTTCTCTCCTTTTCCTGCTGACATTCTGGTAGAAGGAAATCTGTAAATAGCTGGTGAGTGGGCAAAAAAGGAAGCAGGAAGGGAACAGAAAGCAGAAGGAACTTACCATGCTCAGGCCAGCCCCTTCCCCACTGTAGGTCTTTAGCCTGAAATAGATCTAGACTTGGCCAGGGATCAATTAGCTGCTTTGTCAAGAAACAGAAATTTTGTTCAGAAATTTGTCCAGTATCTTGGACAGACCATTATAATATCTAAATTCAGACTCTCTTTATGCCCTGGCAGCTCAGTGGTAAAGAATCAGCCAGTCAATGCAAGAGATACTGTTTTCATCCCTGAGAAGACTGGGAAGTTGAGAAGATTCCCTGGAGAAGGAAATGGCTACCACTCTAGTGTTCTTGCCTGGAAAATCCCATGGATGAAGGAGCCTGGTGGGCTACAGTCTATGGGGTCATAAAGAGTCGGACACGACTGAGTGACCTCACCTCATCTCTCTTAAACAGTGTTCCCAGAGAAAATAGGCTGGATTTACCTAGTGGCTTTGTTTTTGCAAGTTTATCTGACTTGCCTTTTGGATGTAAAATTATTTTTTAGAGTCCATCCCTGATGCTTTGTTGAATTTTCATGATGTCTCAGTCAATTTTCAGACAATAGATATGCTGGATTCAGATTCAGAGCTGTTGACTTCAGGGTGTTTTGTTTGTTTTCTTGGGCATCTTGACTTGTAGCCTAGAAACAAATAATATTCTCTTCCACAGAAATATGATCATATCACAAATGCAATAGAAAATAAAAGCAAAAACAATCTATTTCCAATGTATGAAGTCTTGTGCAAATGAACAATGTTGATGTTTTAAACTTTGGACCCTTGAGAAGTTATGGATATGTTTTCTTTGTCCTCAGGAATGTCTTCTTGTCAGATCCTGCCTGGACTTTTATGAGGTTATGTTGCTTGAAAATGAGATATCTTTGAAATGAGAGTTTTTCAAACCATAGTATCTTTTTTTCTAATGCTTTATATGCAAATAAAATCTAAGAACTCTGGCTGAAGTGGGAGCAGAGGTGTCAAAAGATTTCAGGCACTCTAACTACCTCTAAGCATCCCACAGATAGCAGTCTAACAATCTAAGCAAATTGGCAACTGGGTGGATGGCTCAGTCATGTCAGACTCTTTGTGGTCCTATGGACTGTAGCTGACCAGGCTCCTCTGCCCATGGAATTTATGAGGTAAGAATACTGGAATGGGGTGCCTACTCCAGGGGATCTTCCCGAACAAGGGATCAAACCAGTCCCTTGTGTCTCCTGCATTAGTGGGTGGATTCTTTACCACTAATGCACCTGGGAAACCCAAGCAAATTAGAAAGAGTTCAAACCTCAATCCTGACAAGGTCTCTCTCCCAAGAAAAGGCTTTATCTGCAAAAGTGTATTTCTGTGCTAGATTAGCCATCAGCCATTATATGCTTGTGTGTTAACTTTCCAATCTAGGCCTGGCAGCCTTCAGTTGAATCCGTGATCTTAAAAGCACTACTAAGTCACTTCAGTCGTGTCTGACTCTGCGACCCCGTAGACGGCAGCCCACCAGGCTCCCCTGTCCCTGGGATTCTCCAGGCAAGAACACTGGAGTGGATTGCCATTTCCTTCTCCAATGCAGGAAAGTGAAAAGTTAAAGTGAAGTCACTCAGTCATATCCGACTCTTTCTTAGCGACCCCAAGGACTGCAGTCTACCAGGCTCCTCCATCCATGCGATTTCCCAGGCGAGAGTACTGGAGTGAGGAGCCATTGCCTTCTCTGCTGCACTAAATAATCTTAAAAGCTTCTCTCATTCCAGAACATAGTGTGAGTTTTAATTACGCCAGATTGTCTTTGTGAAGACTGATGCTCATAACCTCTTCAGTTTTCTGCTTTGAATGGTAGGTCAGTGTGTGGTCATGGCAGGAAGAGAAGGTAGTGAGAGTTTTGGACAAGCCTGCTGGAGGAGTCTGGTGATTTGGCTCACCACCATCAGATAGCTAGTTACCCAGCTTCATTTGCTGACTTAGTTCCAGACTCACTGTGGGATTGAAGATGATGGAAATCCTCAGGTCCTGATCTGCTTCATTATCAGGAACATTTGAAAAATTTTGATTTAGCCTCATGGAAAAAGAATCAAGATTATGACTAAATATATAATTTGGCTTCATTGATCTGTTCTTAAAATATCAGATGAGAGACCCTCTTAAGATTAACGCCACTTGTGGAAAAATTAATAAATGAAAAAAATTTTATCTCTGATTTTTAATGTCTCTAAGTCTTTTCAGAAAGTCTTCAACAATTATGACATAATCTTCCAAGGAAAGGGTTATAAGTTTTGCTGATTAAAATGGGATGCTGAGGATAAGCTGCTGTTTTCATCTGTTCTTTTCTGCTCTTTTGAAATAATACAGAAGCAGATCTCTAGAGAATTTCCAATTTTGTCTGATAGAATCTGAGGTCTGGCAGTCTTTCAGAGGTTCAGTGTGGAAGTCAGTCTTCTTTTCTTGTGGGTATATCAGGAATGAAGTGGGGGAAAATAGAGGAATAGGACATTCAACAGTAACTCTTTCATATATCCCAACATTTGAGAATCATTTTAGTTAAGTTTATCTCTCAACATGCAACAATACCTTCAGAAAGTTAAGTATATTACTTTAATAAAATTATTTCTTTCCTGGCTAAAGTTTCGAGTGAGAGATGGAATGAGGTTTTGGAAAAAGAGGAGGGATGGATTGCTTGTAGTAGTCAGTCCCTGGATATGGGTGAGTAGGTTGCCTCTGGTTTGCTGAAAGTAGTCTTAGCAGCTGAGTGAGATTTTGAATTTCCCTTGCTTTGCAATATGACCCAAACCCTTTGAATAGGAAATGCCCAGGAGACCAGATCAGGTGAGGAGACAGAATCTATCATATTACGTGTATAGAAGGATTTTGAAACTGATCAAGTATGACAAAAATTAAGATGATGTTATTTTTTAAAGTAATATTATTATACATGAAATAATTATTCATGAGTCAAAAGGAAAGTCTCTGACCCATTGGAAGGTTGGCTTCAGTCACTGCAATATTTTTAATGAGAGTATTCTTTCAGAGTACTTTTGACTCCAGAAAATATCCAAGTGTCGCTTGAAATTGATTCTGGAAAGTAAGTTAAGGAAGACTTTTTTTGGGGGGGGGGTGGTAAAAATTCAGTTTTGAGTATAAAATAATATGCAAAATTTCTCTACAAATCTTTCCCAAAACATTGGTATCATAAATGGAATCAGCATATGATATGACATTTGGAGTGTCTACTTTGAAGACTATTGACACATTTGTTTAATGAATAAACATATGATTATACTTAGCATGGTAGAATCCAAGGTCTGGCAGTGTTTGAGAAGCAGAATGTCAAGTTAGAGTCCCCTATTTTCCTGTAGGTATGTTAGTACTGAAGTGGGGAAAAATGGAGATTTTACTTAATCTACATTATTTATTTATTTCTTAGATGTACTTTATTTAATTTATATCATTGAAACAAAGAGGAAAAAGTTATCTAAAAAGTTTTTAAGCATACACACACACACACACACACACACACACACACACATATATATCATATGTATAAACATCTATATTTTACAGTGACTGAAAATTTATGATAAAAAATTTGAAAATTGTTTGGAGATAATTATGTTAAAGTGATAATTAAGATAAATTTAAGTTAAATTGTAAACACAAACTGTTCCTTCCTCCAAAAGCAAATTGACTCAAGTCAAAATACTACTTACACTCTGACCTTTTCCAAGGGTAAGGTGACAAAAGGGTCAGATTCAGTAGGAGATTAGTTAAGATATTGATTTGGTGAACTATTTATCAAGTTTTTTTGTTTTTTTTTTTTAATGGAGCCACTTTATACTAAATTTGGGTCTTACCTTCTTCGGAGAATTGAGTACCTCTACTCATTATTTTCTCTAATCCTGGATTATCTTCATGATTCTCTCTTGGGGTTAGAAGCAGGGAGACAGCCGGGAATACATATGCTGGATAGACTGAAGCTGGAGATTCCCCAGGGAGTGGGGACATATGGATCAGTTCTTCAGTGCCTGGAATTGTTAGTCTGCTATGGGCTTCCCTAGTGACTCAGAAGGTAAAGAATCTGCCTGCAGTGAGGAAGACCAGGATTTGATCTCTGGGTCAGGAAGATCCCTTGAATCTTCCTGGATGATGGCAACCCACTCCAGTATTCTTTCTGGAGAGTCCCATGGACAGTGGAGCCTGGAGGGCTACAGTCCATAGGTCACAAAGAGTGGTACATGACTAAGCAACTAACACTTACTTATTTACTTTTGCGTTGCCTCAAAACAATAACTCCAGTTTCCTGCCCTACTGGCTAAGGCTGGCTGATATTTCAAGGCAAAACCAAAAAGCTCTGAGTAAGATGAGACTTTTAATGACCCCTGAGGGAGCTCGGAAATTTGTTTGGGAATCAGAGTTTTGCTTTATCCCAGAGATAAATGTAGGAAGAAGGGAAGCAATTCTTTGGAAAACCACTAAGAATGTGATAATATTACACTTTTAAAATGAAAGAATCAGAAATTACTTAGAGCTGAAATGCAACTCAGAAGTCCAGTTCCACAAATTCTTCTACTGACTGGAGGTAAAGCAGACCCAGGAAGGAATGTCTTGCCTAGAGTATCACAGCTGAGCCAGAATCAGATCCAGGGCATTCAGACTTTCTGTCCAGGGTTATACTATGTGCATGTTTTTTTTTTGAAACACATTCATTTAATTCACTCCTTCAGATAATATTTTCTAGAACACAGTGTTAAGATCTGTTAAGTCTCTTTCTTCCCCAAAGGTTAAGAGGATGATGTTCATTAGGGATTTCTAAAATAAATTTCCATTTGGATAATCTACACGAGGTTAGGTCCTGTTAATGGAAGGTCATTTGGAGTAGAACCAGCAGCAGTGTACTGGTTAATCAGGGCAGCATGATTAAAGAAACCACAGGCAAGCACTCAGCCAGCCTGCAGAGGAGGAGGAGGTGGCCAGGTAATCAGGAAGCTGGAGTCTATTTTCAGGGAAGCCAAAGTGAGTCTTAAAGTCAGAATCTAAAGTATTCCAATACACTGAGTGACAAGTTCTCCAGCAGAGCCACATTGGTGAGCTTTATGGCAAGTTCTGCCAATGTTTTTGTTTGAATATATTCTTTAAAATCAATGTGATAAGCAAAATAATCTATTTTTAAAAAGCATATATTTTGGTATTTTAGCTTTGCTAATTTTATTTTGATAACTAAGTTTTACTGAACAGTTTGAAAAATTTTGCAGAGGATATTTTTCTTTATTCAATAGAAAAACAAACTTTTTTCTCTTTCCTACCAGGTTATATAGTATATGTTGCCTCTTCTCTAAATTTTCCTTTTATTATATAGCTGGTATTAAATCATATAAATCATCAATCTTTGTGTCTGCAAATAAAATTCTGGTTAAATATGGGGCACTGATATTTTATATATATTTAAAATTAAAAATTATATGTTAATTATTATATTACCTTCAAAGCAATTTATCTTAGTTTTGCCACAGACAAAGCTGTTAATTAAATACTAAACTTTCTGGGCTAGAGTGGGGAAGGATGATACATCTCCTTGAGATTTGGAGAGACCTCATCCTGCAGCCCATTCCAGTATTCTTGCCTGGAAAATCCAGTAGACAGAGGAGCCTGGTACGCTACATTCCATGGGGTCACAAAGAGTCGGACATGACTGAGCGACTTCACTTCATCCTGCAGCAGTTTGGGAGGCCTGCTAGTACCTATCAGACACTGGAGAACAGAACAGGGGAGAGGCTCAGCAGACCTGACAGAGGCTCATCTAGATGCTATCTGGAGAAACAGGGATGCCATCATGCAGAGTAAAAGAGGCTGGACCATTTGTGATGTGGACATTGTTGGAGATGGTCCAAAAAGAGGAAAATGGTGATATGTGTGGGCAAAGCAGACAGTTTGAGCATCCACTCTAGAATTCAGAAGATCGTAGCAGCTGAGAATTTGAGAGAAAGTGGCAGCGTTGTTTCTGACTCTTTGTGAACCCATGAACCGTAGCCCACCCAGCTTCTCTATCCATGGGGTTTCCAAGGCAAGAATACTAGAGTGGGTTGTGATTCCCTTCTCAGTGGGCTCTTCCTGACCCAGGGATTAATCCAGAGTTTTCTGCATTGGCAGGTAGATTCTTTACCATCTGAGCCACCAGGAAAGGCAACTGAGGTTTTCAGTTCAGTTCAGTTCAGTTGCTCAGTCGTGTCTGACTCTTTGCGACCCTGTGAATCACAGCACTCCAGGCCGCCCTGTCCATCACCAACTCCCGGAGTTCACTCAGACTCATGTCCATCGAGTCAGTGATGCCATCAAGCCATCTCATCCTCTGTCGTCCCCTTCTCCTCCTGCCCCCAATCCCTCCCAGCATCAGAGTCTTTTCCAATGAGTCAAGTCTTCGCATGAGGTGGCCAAAGTACTGGAGTTTCAGCTTCAGCATTATTCCCTCCAAAGAAATACCACCTCCCCCCAACAAAAGAAATCCCTCTCAAAAAAAGAATTGAAGTTTTATTAACAAATATTTGACTTTTTAATTTCCCTGTTATCCTACCAGAAGCTAGTTTGGAGGTTACCAGAAAGGCTAAAGAAATTATTCAGAACAAAACCTCTATCACCAGATACTAAAAAAAAAAAAAATCCTCTAGAGACCCTAACAGGAGAAGGAAAAGAGCTTCAGGAAAGAGGGCTCTGGACTCATTCAAGTTGGGACTCCCTAACTTAATTGGTCTGTGAACTTTTCACTTTTTCTACCAAAATTTCTATATTTGCAAAGTTTATATAATCATGTTGTTTAGTTGCTCAGTCATGTCTAACTGTTTAGGACTCCATGGATTGCAGCACACCAGGCTTCCTTGTTCTTCACCATCTCCCAGAGATTGCTCAAACTCATGTCCATTAAGTCAGTGATGCCAGATACCCATCTCATCCTCTGTTATCCCCTTCTCCTCCTGCCTTCAACCTTTCACAGCATCAGTGTCTTTTCTAATGAGTCAGCTCTTCTCATCAGGTGGCCAAAGTATTGGAGTTTCAGCTTTAGCATCAGTCCTTCCAATGACTATTCAGGACTGATTTCCTTTAGGACTGACTGGTTTGATCTCCTTGCAGTCCAAAGGACTCTCAAGAGTTTTCTCCAGTACTGCAGTTCAAAAGCATCAATTCTTTGGTGCTCACCTTTCTTTATAGTCCAACTTTCACATCCATACATGACTACTGGAAAAACCATAGCTTTGACTAGATGGACCTTTGTTGGCAAAATAATGTCTCTGCTTTTTAATATGCTGTCTAGGTTGGCCATAGCTTTTCTTCCAAGGAGCAAGTGTTTTCATTTCATGGCTGTAGTCACCATCTGCAATGATTTTGGAGACCAAGAAAATAAAATCTGTTATTGTTTCTATTGTTTCTTCATTTATTTGCCATGAAATAATGAAACTGAATGCCATGATCTTAGTTTTTTTAATGTTGAGCTTTAAGCCAACTTTTTCACACTCCTCTTTCACCTTCATCTGCTTTCTTCTATAAGGGTGGTGTCATCTGCATATTTGAAGTTATTGATATTTCTCCTGATAATCTTGATTCCAGTCTGTGTTTCATCCAGCCTGGCAGTTCGCATAATGTGCTCTGCATATAAGTTAAGTAAGCAGAGTGGCAATATACAGCCTTGACAAACTCCTTTCCCAATTTGGAACCAGTCCATTGTTCTATGTCCATTTGCAACTGTTATGTAATTATATATCCTTAATTTTTCCCTAAATCCCAACTCTAAAGAACAAATAAAATCACAAAATGTCTCCAGCTAATTAAATGTCTTCAATTAGCATTAGCTGAACCTGAGCAAAGATGAAAGTTTAATGCTTTGAGGGAATTTAATGTAAATTCTCTACCAAAGTAGTGATAGCTTTTTGTCAATATTTCTTCCTGTGTTTTCTACATTTAGCTTTCCATCTAGATCCCAAGGCAAAATGTGGAAACTTCAACAGGCTGTTTTTGCTGAAAAGGAATATGTTTCATTTTGAAGTGATCTTTTCTAGCCTTTCCCCATGAAGCTGAGAATATCTACAACTCTGCTGTAGCCAGGACAGGTTCAAGTAGGATAAATCAGACATGGATGGAAGGTTGGACAATAGATCAGAAACACTTTGGTGGACCAGGTTTAGCAATAACAGAATGAGCAAGCAACAGGGTGAAAGTCAACCAGTTGGCCCAAAGCAAAACAGTGAGCTTCAGGAATGGCTATAAGAGGAGACAGAGGGAGCCACAGCAGACAGATAAAGGTCACTTCTAAGGACACTGTCAGCAAGAATTAGGCACTGGTCCAAGCAGCTTAATGGCATTGGTTGGTTTAGTCACTAAGTCGTGTCTGACTCTTGTGACCCCATGGACTGTAGCCCATCAGACTCCTCTGCCCATGGGATTCTCCAGGCAAGAATACTGGAGAGGGTTGCCATTTCTTTCTCTAGAATTAATGGCGTTGGTAATGTCCAAAAGCTGGGAATAGGGGAATTGTTTTAAAAAATAGTCTCAGAGCAAACAGGAACAAGCAGGGATCCATTTCAGAGGAAGTAGGGTGATAATTATTCTATTTAGATAAATAAAGTGTTGGAAGGAAGTCCCTATTCTCTTTGTCTTGAGAAAAATCTCTAGAAGAATGTTTCAGAAGTTGCCCAGCTTGGCCTGAGCACAGGCAGGTAAGTTTGATTTGAGGGCTTTAGGTGGCAGAAGGAATAGAAAGACCATTTACACGTGTTCTCAACTGTGTCTGATACTTTGCAACCCCATAGACTGTAGCCCTGCAAGCTCTTATGTCCATGAGCTTTTTCAGGTAAGAATGAGTTGGGTTGGGTTGGAGTGGGTTGCCATTTCCTCCTTCAGGAGATCTTCCTGACTCAGGGATCAAACCTGCATCTCCTGTATCTCCTGCATTGACAAGTGGATTCTTTACCACTGAGCCACCTGGAAAGTACAGAAAGGCCATTTACTCATATTAAAACTCATGTTCTCCAAACCTGCTTTTCAGTAACAAAGGTAATATTTGGGAATTTATGCTTCTATTTCTGAATCTACTCAAATGGTTTAGAAATTGTAGTTGGAAAAAAAAAGAGAAGTTATTAGTTATCAACCCAAATATCTTGCAACAGAAGAAGACAAGGATATTAGTTTCTAAATCAGATTTCAAGGGCAGAGTAGACCAGTAGAATAACTGTGAAACTGTCTTTTCCAGGGGAGAAAATCTCCTCCAATTATTGCAGCAGAGCTGAGCCTGAAATATGGGATCTCACATGGAGAATTCAAGGATGGAGAAGGGAAAGGGATCTCAAAGATGGCGTGAGAGTGATTTCAGAATAGGTCTTTCCTGCTAGCTAGGACAGTAAAGAATCTGCCTGCATTGCAGGAGATCTGGGTTCAGTCTCTGGGTCAGGAAGATCCCCTGAAGCAGAGAATGGCTACTCACTCCAGTATTATTGCCTAGAGAATTCCATGGGCAGGTGAGCCTGGTGGGCTACAGTCCACAGGGTCACAAAGAATCGGACATGACTAAGCGACTCACACACACACAATCTCAGAATGATAGACCACTCATATGCAGAGTCATCTCTCTCAGAATTTCCAGTTGGTAAGGTTTTTCTTTGCATCTATGCACAGTTATCTGACATCTCTAATCTAAGAATAAATTAAACCTGTTTACTCTCATCATTATGACTGTTTCTACAGGCATCATATCACCCTATCAGGTTGACTTTGGTCATATTCAGCTTCTGTCCAATATATATGGTTTTACACACATATACACACCTTGTCCACACTCATTTCTTCAGAAAAAATTTATTAGTCTGTGAGTTTAGCTGAGTGAGGAACATAAAACAAAGTTGGTAGCTAAATAAAAAATGTGGTATATATAAGTTTAACTGAAGCAGAATTTTGAGCGGAGCTATGAAGATATTTTAAGTAGCCCTAGAAAGAGGTAGTGTAGTGTGGTGGGAGAAACACTAAATAAGCTTCGGCCCTTGTCCTATAACTTGCAAACTAGCCTTTGGGAGGTCATGCTTCTTTTATAAGCCTCAACTTTCTCATTGGTGAAACTACAATATGAATTAATGCCTTACTCAAAGAGACTCTGGCAAGTTAAATAACTAAATGTTTGTGAAAAGAACTGGCATGATGCCCAGCCCACTGGATTAGGGAAGGCCCACCAATTCTCAATTTCAATCTATATTGTGTTTTTAGTTCAAGTTTTATGGGGAGTAATTATTATTATTTATTTCACTATTTTTTCTTGTTCAACTAAAATGTGAGTCTCCTGAGAAATGAAATTGGAATGCTTCCATGACAAGAGTGTGGAAACACGCTGTTTCCAAATGCTTTATTTGATTTGGAATTTTAGATCTCAATCAGGAATTAAGGTAAGCACAGGGACAGAGCTATTAAGGAAATTGGAAAGGAACAGACAGTCCTGAAATGTGGCTGCTCCTGTTTGATTTTAAATGTAAGTTAAATATTAATTTTTCTAAAAAAAATCTCTCTTCTTGCAAGGAGGCCTTATTTTCTCTTTCTCTCTTATGTTGACAGATTATTGGTGGCTTGCCTTTCACACTAACTTATTTGGAGGAAAAAAAAAATTCAGATGATGCTATTTGAATAAGAAAAAAAAAAATCTTCCAAACAGATCCCTTGTGGCCAAAATCAACAGCAGCTGAACAGGCCCAGGTTGTTGTATAGTGAGAATTATCCCTTTCATTTCAAGAGAATCAAAGATGTTTGGGGTAAGCAAGATATCTAGTTACACATGATCTAAATAACCAAGTATTAGATTTGCTTTTGGAAAGTGTCTATTGAGTCTACTGCTAAAGTCTGAGCATACATTTTGTTGCTCCATAAAGATTTTGTAGGAAAGTGAAAAATTAGCTTTGAAAAAAAAATAAAAGTACCTGATTTGGGGGAAAATAAGAAGCATTTGAAGACCTTCCCTTTCCTGCCTTCTTCCTGCTGGAGATTCCCAAATGTAAGGAGTGCAATGACGCCATTGACTTATAAACAGAAGTCAAAAGGAAATTCAATCTTCTGTCAAGACTCATTCCAAAGATAAAAAAAAAAAAGACAGTGATTGAATCACTCTTAGAACTTTTGGATGGATTCTCTTGTGCTTTGGTTGTTCTCTGAGTTTGTAAGGAATGGGGAACAAAAGCACAATTGCAGGCTTCCATTTCATACCCATCTTAGCAGCAATTTCAACATCTATATTTCCAATGGCTCCCTTTTTCAAGTCATTTGTTTTCTTCCTCTTAAAACACATTTACAAAGCTACTATCAAAGTGCTCCATGATATTCTGCATACTAGTTTTATGCTTTGGTATATAAAATTAAGCACACTAGTCCGACACTGCCTATCTATGTGACCTGTGGGCCTAAGTTTTCTCATTTGTAAAGTAAGGGAATTGAATAAGACTTGCAGTGCCCAAACCATGTTCTAGCCAAGGGTTTCTCAACTTGTACACTATGGATACTTTACACTGGATAATTCTTTCTTGTGGGAGGCTATCTTGTTCAGCAAGGGGTAGTTAACATCACCCCTGGCCTCTACCCCATTAGATGCCTATAGTACAACTGTACTCTCACCTGGTTGTGAAAACCAACAGTACCGCCAGACATTGTCAAATGGGGTGAAAAAGTCATTAATTAAAGGAGTGGTTCTCAAACTTTGGTGGATATCAGAACCTCTGGGAAATCTGGTAAAAACATAACGGCCCAGACTTGATTATATTACAAAGATAGGGCCTCTGTATTTTGTTTTTCAATTAGCTTTTACACATACAGCAAAGTTTGAGTACCACTGTTCATGAGGAATTGTATTGATGAAGTGATTCTCAAAGTATGATTCATGTACCAAAAGTCTCAGCATCACCAAGCAACTTGTTAGAAATGCACATTTTGAACTCAACTCAAGATCTGATGAAACAGGAGCTCTGAGATGGTACCCAGTTATGTAAGAAGTTGCCTAGGTAAAGAAGAAGTGCATTCTTGGCATACTCAGAAAGACATTAAGGAATGTTAGAGACCCAGGGAGGACTCTTTTTCTCAACACAAAGTTGATACCATTAGGCAAAGCATTGGCTGGAATCAAATTCTTCACCTTGAATGAATTTTATTACCATATGTTTATGCACTTCTGTTCTGACTGAGTCTTAAAAGGTAGATCNACTCAGAAAGACATTAAGGAATGTTAGAGACCCAGGGAGGACTCTTTTTCTCAACACAAAGTTGATACCATTAGGCAAAGCATTGGCTGGAATCAAATTCTTCACCTTGAATGAATTTTATTACCATATGTTTATGCACTTCTGTTCTGACTGAGTCTTAAAAGGTAGATCAGATTTCCTTCATGGAGAGGGGAGATCTGAGTGATGGCTCATCTTAGATTCACGAATTCTATATGTCACCTGGTGCCCTGATTCACAGACTTATGCTTTGGGTTATGGCTTTGACTCCAGACATATTACACTCACTGAGGGAACTTTAAAAAATCTTAATGATCAGGCTGTCAGTTCAGTTCAGTCGCTCAGTCATGTCCAACTCTTTGAGACCCCATGAATCGTAGCACACCAGGCCTCCCTGTCCATCACCAACTCCTGGAGTTCACTCAGACTCATGCACATCNCTTTATTCCATGAGAAGATGGCAGACTAATGTCTCAGAATAACCATCTTACTGGGGTCTAGATGCTAGGTTCTTTTGTAGAACAGAGATAGGGTAGGGGAGGTGAGGAAGAAAAGCAAAAAGGCCATTAATGTTGCAAATATTTCCTAGAATGGCCAGCCTCAGGGAGAGTATGTCTTAATTTCTTTCTTCCTATAGCTATCCACAGGTGGACAGGGTCTTGAACAAAGGCATTCTGATTTACTGTTTAGGCAGGGGGCAGGGTTCTCCAAGGCAAGCCATTACATATGGACAGTATCATTTTAGTGGNTTGCAAATATTTCCTAGAATGGCCAGCCTCAGGGAGAGTATGTCTTAATTTCTTTCTTCCTATAGCTATCCACAGGTGGACAGGGTCTTGAACAAAGGCATTCTGATTTACTGTTTAGGCAGGGGGCAGGGTTCTCCAAGGCAAGCCATTATATATGGACAGTATCATTTTAGTGGACAAAAACAATAAGGAAAGAAAGGTTAAAGTAAAAGAAACACATACAACATAGAGTCAGATTTCGTTTTTCCTTATAACAATAAAACATGAAGAAGGTTTGATAGCACGCGTCACTTTGGGGATCAATAGAAAGTTTAGTAAGGCTACAACCACTAAGCTTTCAATCTTTGCAGGCTCTGTGTTTCTAAGGCACTTTGAATCTAGTCTAACATGTACCATCTAGTCTAACATTCTACCTTAGAACACTTCCCCCAAAATACCTACTTTGAGAGTATTTATACAAAGATGTAAATTCAAATGGCATGTATTAAATGATGTGTACATGTCACAGAATGTAGAGATAATCTATAGTAAAGCATCCTGGTGCTTTGCCCTCAGTCTCATAGCAGGATTTCCTAGCCATTGTGCTTCAAAACCTTCCACAAGTTGGTTAATAACTCTGGACTCTAAAGATTTTATCTGAAAAGAGAGACAATCCTTAGAGCAAACGTCTGGGCATAGACCCAAGTTCAAATTCTGGAATACTGAACATCCAAAGTATTCAGTACATACTCAGCTCCAAAATGGAGACTCTCCATCAGTGGAATAAGCCTTTCACCAGTGAGGTTTGGGGGAGGAAAGTAATAACAGCAAGATTCTTTGGGGTCCCTTGGAATTACAGTGCCAAGACTGTTTATGGCCAAAGTGGTCAAACCCAACAAAATGAGTGAATGAATTAGCATGAAACTCTGGCAGCCTTCAGGGCATAGTGGTGATCCCACATAAAAGCCTTCCTTGGGGACTTCAGATCAACTATGTGATAAGTGTTCTTTCCTATTGCCCTTCTGTCTCATTCACCATCCCAGTGCCCAGGGAGACTCCAGTGAAACTGTGACAAACACTAGGAGACCACAGGAATGCTTCCAGGAGGCATACTGGAGTCAAGGGTCCAGTGCATAAACTCTCAGGAATCCTTATAAGAGTGTGAAGCCAAAGAACAGAAATGAAGGGAACACCTTGGCTCAGGAGGTATTTATAAGGGAGGAGAAAGAGAGGAACAGGAAAGCCTCCAGCTAGTCCTTTGGAGTTTGGCAGCCATTCTGACAGCTTTCCCATTCCTAGGCTGATGCTCACCGCTTAAGGCCTGGGGGTACAGGATTTATTAAATTGTCTCTTTGTTCAGCTCTTGCAAAAATAATTTATATCTTAAAACCATTGGACATATTGGGATATTTGTCTGTCCTAGAAGAAGAGAAAACTAGACTCAAGTGCACAAGTTTACAGGGTTGGTAACCTGACGGAGGCAGGATATAATTATAACCATTCCAACAATTCTCTGGGTCCTGTAATGCCCTCCTCCACACAGAGAAGTGGGCTGTTTCTTGTCCTTTTGTCCCTATTCCCTGCCCTAATGCATGGACGCACACCCATACAAAGTGGGTTGAGAAACAAGGGTGGGCCCTTCCCTAAGAGAACGAGCAGTAAGCTTTGATTCCAGAGGCCCAGGGCTGACTCCTTCCTTTGCCTTTCACAGTTCTGTGAAAGTGGACTAAGCACTTTCCTCCTCAAGCCTCCTAAAGGGGCCAACTGGCCCTCTAGGGCTTTCCTACAGTCTGAGCTGGGGCTTCAGTATTTCACACGGACAAGGTGTCGGACAAAGAGCGAAATCACAAATTACAAAAAATGAGAGCTCTAAGGTCACTAATCTGGCTTTTCTTCCTCTGTAAGAAAAGGGAGTCATCATATCCATTCTGCAACCTCTAAGGGACCCCATACATCAGGCTGGCCTCTCCGACCCCTCCTTAGCTGGCCCCCAGTGGCGCTGGCTCTCTAGCTGACACCAGGGTGTCTGCCTCTTGCCTCCAGGAGGCCGCGGCCCGAGCCTGCAGGGCGCGCGCTGAGCGCCAGAGAGCGGCTCGCGGAGGCTCGGGCAGCAGGAGGAGCGTGTGAGCTGTGGGCGTCCCTTTAAGAGCGGCCGTTCGAGCCGGCCTCCGCCTCTCACTACACCAAGCGCCGCCGGTCACCTGAGGCTCGCAGAGCAGCCGGCTGGCGGCGGGGCCGGTCATTGCGCTAGAGGAGCCGGGAGACGCGACCCGGACGCCAGGTGCCGGGAGCCAACTGCGAGCGTGGCCGGCTGGCGCCCGTCCGCCACGGAGGATGCGGGAGCGCATCTGGGCGCCGCTGCCGCTGCTGCTACCCTGGCTACTGCTGCCATCGCCGCTGTGGTGCGGCCCCCAGGACAGCCGGCACCCGGAGCAGGAGCCCGAGCCCGGGCCTTTGCAGCCCTTCGACCTGCTCTACGCCAGCGGCGTGGCCGCCTACTACAGCGGAGACTACGAGCTGGCTGTGCGCGACCTGGAAGCGGCTCTGCGCAGCCACCGGCGTCTGCGGGAGATCCGCGCCCGCTGCGCCCGCCACTGCGCCGCCCACCGCCCGCTCGCGCCCCCCGGCGCTGGCCCGGGAGCCGAGCTGCCCTTCTTCCGCGCTCTGCTCCAGCGGGCGCGCTGCTACCGCAGCTGCCAGAGCCAGCGCCTAGGGGGCCCCGCGTCCCGCCACCGCGCCAGCGAGGATGTGCGCAGCGACTTTCAGCGCAGAGTGCCCTACAACTACCTGCAGCGGGCCTACATCAAGGTACCCAGAGCGCACACCTCACGCCCTCCCGCGCCTCCAAGATGTCTCGAGCCCTCCCGCGGCTACCGTCTTCCTGGCCGTCGCGCGGCTCCTTAGCGGGTCAGACTGGGTCTCCTTGAACGGTTCTGTCTGTATGTGAATCTACATATCTGGTGGCCCGAGCTAAGCTCTGTAACCAAGACTAGATGAATCTGGGCAAGCATTAGTTCTTAAGGCATACTCTTCTCTTTCAAAAAGAGGACTGCACTGATAAGATATACCCATTCAGCACTAATGTCTGAACGTTGGCAGAACGGGATCTAGTGTAAGATCTCTCGCTTCGTTTCTTAGTCTAGCTTCAGCTCGTTTCTCTTCCATCTCAGCTCCCTCATCCCTCATATAAGCTAGTGTGCACCTTTTCTTTGAAGTTTAACACAGAGTGTTCCCAGAACAGCTGAGTTAAAGGTAGACTTGCTCTGAATCCCATTCCTCTTTCTCCCTGCATCTACACAAAAAGGGAAGATCAAAGGTTAAAGAAGAGTTATGCGTGTCAGAGGTGGTTCTGTGCGAGGTAGTCTCACTTAGAGTACCCAAAGTGCTGACTCTTTGTCCTTTGATAGAGCACTTCTAATTTCTGGAAGTAAGCATCGTACTGAGTTGTTCACCATCAGATGCCCCCTCCTCCTGGTTTTATTTATTTCTATTCAACTTGCCTGAAGTTAGTGACGGGAGGTAAACAGTGTACTGACATTTTCCCCACAGTCACGATTTTGAAAATCCATGGGGATGCTTCAGCAGAGACAATTTAGCCTGTGTTTCTCAGTCTCCCACTCTCTCTTATCTATGTTTGTCTGAACGTATACTTTCTCCCCTTTTTGCCTTTCTTTGTCCCTTTGTCCACATCTCTTCTCCAGCTGTTGAAGTGGCAGCTTTTGGGGTTGGTTGGTCATGCCAGCCAATGGACTGGGCTGCATTTCTGGGATGGTGACAATACACACCAGGTGCAGATATGATGTCTTTTGCAGCTCATCCCACAAGGTCTTTGCAGATTTGCAGTTGTTGCTGGAGCTCAGGAAATCACAACCGTAACTCACTCTTAACTCACAGTGCCCTGGCTAAAGTGTTGGATTTAGTATCTTGGGCAAGAAATAAGGAGAAAGCCTGAATTCTTTTCAGCATATGTCTTCTACTGGCTTGTGCCATCCTTAAGGATTTGCTGAAATATGTATTAATTATAAATCTGCTTTCTCTTAAATGAATATCACAGTTCTGGGTAGACTTAGAGAAATCAGTCAGTAGTATGCAGAGAGGGGCCTGTGAGTACCCAACAGCTGAAGGTACACTCGGCGGGTTCCCAGAGCAGAACGTGGGTGGTCCAGATTGGTCCCTGCAACACTGTCTCCCCAGGAGTCTCAGATGTGAGGTTGGCAGTCCCGCTGATTGTTCTGTCACACATCTTGGGTACGTTTTCGTTTTTCAGGTCTGGGAAAGGAACATGTATTTATTTTCACTCCTATAAAAATAAATAACCGTGAGCTAATTCTCAGAATGTGAGTGTCATTGGTTCTGTGATTACCCTTGCTTCACTGCTAATGTTAACATTTACCATGCTCCTGCTTTCGTCTCCTATTGGAAGTCAAAGAAGATGAAGCCATAGGTTTAGGCTCGGAGGTTTTGCCCATGCCTCAGTTTTTTGCAGTAAATTGATTATAGGATTTAGTTGCTCATGGACAGTTCTGTGGGTAAACTACCTGGTGTGGTCTGATGAACCAGTGAAGTCCCTTAAAAAATATATGAGTTCGTGTGCTAATTTCTATTTTACTAGCAATGTTTCTGAGAGCAGAACACATCTTGCATCTTCTTCCTGTTCATTTCTACTCCGATAGGCACAGTTTCTTGAGTCTATAGAATTGATGATCTCTTAAGGAGATCTTCCGACCCCTTGGGAAATTCATTTTTGGTGAGTTGGAGTCATCAGGACTATCTTTATGAACATCAAATAAGGTGCTCCCTCCACTAAAGAAATTCACCCTATTAGTGTTTGCTTGGCTTCTTGGAAATTTGACTCCTAAACACACACACACACACAATCTTCTGAGTACAAACCAAAATTCTGAAAATAACATAGTACCGTTGGGCTCTGACAGGTTTGAATTCTAAAGTGTTCATTCCCTGATGATAGATGGGTTCCCTGAATGTGCCTCCATGTGATCATGGTACCTTGTGTTGCTGACTTACTTTGGACATCAGTGATGCATTCTGCACTTGAAAAGGATAATCCTGGGCCAGATGGAATTCAGTGAGCACTTGGTAACTAAGATTTGAGATTGTGAATCCTGTGATACAGTTAGAGCTAGTAGACTTCCTAGAGATAAGGAAATATATTTGTTCTCAGCTAGGGGTTTGCAAACTCTGGGAGCTCTCCAGAGATGCTGTTGCTCCCCCATATTCCAGTTAGTGAGCAACTAATGGAAGCGGATTCTCTATGCTAGAGTATTGGAAGGGAGAGATTGAGAATTGTGAAATCTAAGGCCTGTTGATATCAATTTCTCTCATCATAATGAGGAAAGGAGAATCCAGATAGGAAAAGGGGCTTACCCAGTGTCACGTGTGATTTGCCTTGATGAATTGACTATAGGACTGGGAGTCAGAGGTCTGGGCTCTGCCAACAATTGATCATGCCTGTGCACACCCACTGCCCCCTGGGGTAACCTTGGATCCCACAGAATGCTGAGTCCCTGGGGCTATCCATTTGCCAGATTTGGACAGCTCCAGGAATGAGTCAGTCCTTGTGCTGTGGGGTAACAGACATTCATTGTATTTATCTTCAGGGCTGTTCTGTAGAATCTTCCTTAAGTCCTGGCATGCCGGTAATTCCTCTGAGGTGAGTGGTAGTTCTACTTAGATCCCAAGCACACTTTTTTGTTTAGGCAGAGCAAGACTCTTCAGACTTTCAAATTCTATTATTTCAGATTGTATCATATAACTCATAATTCACAGCCTAAAATCTAAGATAGAGCTTTGATNTGGCATGCCGGTAATTCCTCTGAGGTGAGTGGTAGTTCTACTTAGATCCCAAGCACACTTTTTTGTTTAAAGGCAGAGCAAGACTCTTTAGACTTTCAAATTCTATTATTTCAGATTGTATCATATAACTCATAATTCGCAGCCTAAAATCTAAGATAGAGCTTTGATCAGAATAGTCTCTGCTTGGAAACCTTCACTGGTTTTCCTTTGCTACTGGATAGAGCCCACAGTGTTTACTGTAGCCTATCTGACCTTTAACTTTACCAGCTCAATTTCTCCCCGACTCTGCCATCCTTCAGCCAGAGGGAGCAATGGATGCTTAATCTTTTGTGTCTGACACTTTTGCACATCTGGGTTTGTTTATTCTTCTTTGAGAGGCATAGAGGCTCTGGAATGGGACCAATCTGAGACTGACCTTTAGCTCTTCAGTCTCCAGCTCTGTGACTGAAAAATTCACAAAAACTCTCTAAGCTTTAGTTTCCCCATCTTGTCGATAATAGAAATAATAGAACCTAACTGGTTGGTTTAGGTTTAAGAAAGGATTTATATAAGGCACCCAGAACAGGGCCTATTTCTATTTCCGGAAACACTGGATATGTGTCTCTTATTATTAGTTATAATATAGTATGTTTAATTATAATAGTAGCAGACTTAGTTATAGTAGTAGTAGATTAGTTATGAGAGTAGTAGATTTTCCCACCTCCTTCTCTGTATGTTCAAATGGTAACTATACAAGCATGAAGCATATGTGCTAAGTTGGTCAGTTGAGTCCAAGTCTTTGTGACTCTATGGACTATAGTCCTGAAGGCTCCTCTGTCCATGGGATTCTCCAAGCAAGAATACTAGAGTGGGTTGCCATGCCCTCCTCCAGGGGATCTTCCTGACCCAGAAATCGAATCTGCATCTCTTAGATCTCCTGAATTGGCAGGCGGGTTCTTTAACACTAGTACCATGTGGGAAGCACAAATGTACCTATTTGTGTGACATCTTCTTTTCCTCAATTGGCAGCCCCCAACAGTCCATTATTTCTCCCTCCTCCGAATATCCACAGTAAAGAATATGATCATCTCATATCATGTTTCATTTTTACATTACTTTGGAGAAATTCATGTATTTGTTATCACTTATGTGAGCTCCTGGAGATCACAGAACGGCCAGAGTCACTTTTGTACCTCCTAAAGAAGGAGTTTCCAGATCTGGAAGATCAGTAAATAGATGATTATTATGAATCACCTTGGCATTAAAAATATAATTTAAAATTGGAGATTTAGGTTCATTAGGTCTGAGTTCAGTCTCAGCATCTATATCCCCCCTACCCCAACCAAATACCTGAAACAGGGGGTGGTAGCAGTAAATGCTCAGCTTATGTTTGTTGAATGAATGATAGCTTGGTTGCTTGTGTACAAAATATTGTTGAGAAAGATTGTTGCATGGTGATAGGAAGTCTTCTCATATTAGTTATCAGATTTCATGGCTTGTCAGTTGGGGAAGAAAGTTACAGAAGAACTGTAGACTGCTTGACTTTTCACTCTTTTCCATTTGCAAGTTCTGGCTAATGTTGCAAACTTCCTTTCCCTCCCTCTCCATCTTTTCTCTAATTTAATCCTTATTTTCTAAAACTATGCTTTGGAAAATTCTTGACACGCTGTGCCTGTTTTATGTACATTTGTGGAATTTAAACAAATGTAAGAGAGATCCTTTTCTTTTTCCCTTATCTGTGTACTTTACAATCAGGAATACTTTGACAGTATCTGTTTTGCTTTCAGTGTTCCCAGCCATTTAGTAAAAGGAAAAAAAAAAAGATATCCAGTGCTGTTTATTTTTATTTTTTATTTTTACTTAAAACAAGCTTGTCCTTCCATGTTTTGTTTCTAAACTGGAGCTGTGTGCCATTTGACATTTGTTTTTCTTCTTAAGATTAGAGGCGGGGGTGGGGGTGGGGGCGAAAATGCAATTAAGTTAGGCAATTCTATCTCCCTCCTACAGTCACCTCCCCAAAATTGCTTTTTCTTGACCATAATTTATTTTATTAGTGTTTTCTAAAAAAGAAAAAGAAAAAAGCAAGCTGAAAGATTTTCCTCACTCTTTTTCTGCTTTATCCGTTTCTTTCTTCTTCTATATGAATGCCTTAAGAAAAATGAGTGTGAAACCCAGATCACATGATATGTGCTTGATATATATTATTTTAGTTCAGAATAAATGCTTTTCCCAAGTCTCATATTAAAATCTCTTTTTAACCCATCTGTAGACTATGTACATTTTGTCCACAAATTATTTCAAATAGGGATCTGAATTTATGTCTTCTTGAAATAGTTGTTTTGAAATTTCCTAGTGGTTATTTCCTCAAGGGATGTGGCTTTTTTTCTTTCTTCTTATTACAATTTTTTTTTTCCAGGCTTGATTTATTAAAATCCACTAGTCATCATCTTTCTGTCCCACTGGTTAGGAAAGAAACCTGGGAACTTCTTGGTGTAGCCAGCTCTTAGGTCCTCCTTAGCTAAGGAAATTGAATATCAATTGTTTCCTGCTAGGAGGCTGACTTTATGAAGGCCCAGTCAGCTCTTTATCAATCACCCATTGTGACTGGCAAATGGTAGCTTAAAATTCCGTTAAATGAAGGGAGCAATTGCTTACACGTTTTCTCCTATTTTAGTCTGGTGAAAACTTTTCCCAAATCTCAAACCTATAAAGGGATTTCTTTATAGGTTTTAATAAAAGAAAGTAATAAATGACTTGTCTCTCTTCACAGATTCCATCTCTGAGACTCAAATATATTCTGTTATGAATATCATTTGCTCAGTGATAAACTCCAAAGGGATAGATGTGTGAAATTCTTTTGGAAATGTTTGATAAAATGGCAGCTTGCTTTGTGGATGGAGTTTAAAAATTTTGAAAGGGGGATGGATTCATCTAAAATGAAAACTCATTGGATTTGGTGTAATAATGGTTCTTTTGTATACTAAGGACTTGAGTAAAGATCTTAGAGAACTGGAAGGGACTCCAAGGGAATATCTTGTTCAACTCTCTGTCTCTTCAAGTTAAATAGTTGGTTTGGGACAGTGAAATAAGGGCGAGAGAGGGAGGAATACATATTTTGCCTAAGAAATATGGTCTTGTAAGAATGAGGAGTGATAATTCTTAAAAGCATTAAAATACTGCAACTTGAAGGACCCTCAGAAACCATAAAGTCTGTCCTTGTTACTTGACAGCTGATGGCCTCAGAGGTTCCCTAATGAATCAAGGAGGATCAGCAAGCGGAGCTGGGTCAGAATGTCCAGTGCTCTTGTGGGCTTCCCAGGTGACGCTAGTGGTAAGGAACCTGCCTGCCAATGCAGGAGATGTAAGAGACGCTGGTTTGATTCCTGGGTCAGGAAGATCCCTTGAAGAAGGAAATGACAACCCATTCTGTGGACAGAGGAGACTGGTGGGCTACAGACCATGGGGTGGCAAAGAATTGGACAAGACTGAAATGACTTAGGATGCACGCACAGTGCTCTTTACAGACTCTGCGGAAGGGGCATGGTTACCTCCAGAGGGGCAGTCTCGTAAATCAGCAGTGCCACTGAGACCTGCAGTGGACCTGGTGCCTCCAGAGATGGAGCAGACACAAGGCCCAGTTTCCTGGACTGCCCCGCCCACCCTGCATTTTCATTCACATGAGATGTAGGCCACTTAGCCAAGAGTCACAGTCGTCTGGTGGAAAATTTTGCATTTCTCATTAGGAAAAAAAAAAATTTCTCCTGTCTTTATTTCCATTCAGCTTTTCTCCTATAATTCTTTTTCTGTTCTTTTATTCATCCCTCTTTTCCTGCTGACTTCCTAGCTATGTAATTTCCATGAGGGCTGGCCTTCATTTGCCAAATGTCCCAAACACATTAAAAAAGAGAGAGAGCTGGAGTCAGCCTTCTGTGTGATGTTTCAGTGCTCTGTGTATGATTTTGGGGGCTTAGTACTAAGGAGAGCTGCCGGCTGTGATCAGAAGAAGCTGATTTCACTTGACTCCACCCCTCTCTGCCTTACTTTCTTCCTCCCTCTCTCTCTCTTCTCTCCCATTCCTTGCCCTGTTGATTATCTCCATGGTGAAATTATATCTGCCAAGGAGCAAGGTGAGGAGATCAGTCAAGGGAGGAGAGAAGCAAGTAGCAGTCCAGGTAATGTCAGGGTTCTGGTTCTAATAAAATGAAGCCCAGAGAGCCTCTTATTTAATTTGATACATAGACTTAGGCGTCTACTTCTATGAAATTCTTTTTATGTCCTTTTCACCCAGACGATCTGTGCAAGAGTTGGGTATATGTTGTGAAAGATATTCATTTCCCTCTCCTCTTGGGTCCCCATCTTTCTGCAACTGCTTCCTGCCACATTCATAGAACATATGTGCTCCCACCCTTTCATTTTAGAGAAGGGAAAATAAAGTCTGGAAAAGAATCAAGTTGTCCACATGTGTCCAGCAACTTAATGGAAGAACCAGGATTAGAATCTAAGAACCCTGATTCCTACCTCTGTGACATTGCGGATGACCACCATGTATAAGACACACACTGAATACCTGAACTTGCCAAGGTTAATATCATATGCATAGCATGCCACTTACATTATTTCCCAAATGAGATATACCTTAAAAATAAAAGCTACCTTATAAATGTTATTCCTTGCACTACTGTTCTGCCCACTTCTTGGAAAAGCTCAGAAACAGGATCCTGGATTAATACTGTTCTCCAATAAACCTAATGAAAATGAATGAGCAAAGAATCTTCTTTGGAAGGGAAAAGCAGGTATAAGAGCCAGAAAGAGGGAAATCCAAGATGTCAGATTTTCCAGAAGTTCAGGGCTATCAAAATGATTCTGCTGGAATTCATTATCTACAAATAATAGATTCAGTTTTTCTGCAAGCAATGAGACACTGCTGAAGATTACAGTGTATATTGGAACTCTGGAAAAGGATGGAGAGAAGCAAAAGATATGATAAAATAAATAAATCTGAAACAAAGCAGAGGAACTGTTAACAAACCCTGAATTGCAGTAAAGCTAATTGAGCCAGTTTTGATTTATTCTTTCTGCTTGAATGCTAAATTTCTAGTTTTCACTTTGCCAAGATCAATAGGCTTGCACGAAGAAATCAACACATAATTAGGACACCAGACACAGTGGATTACCTTAAAGCCAGATTTGGCTGGTTTCAAAAATGATCTCAAATTATAGTATCAAAAACTAATCCAGAACGCCATAAAAATTATTTCCCCACTGAAGTAAAAATTATTTCTTAGTAATATTTTTCAGGCTGAATCCAGGATCAACAATCACCATTTGATTGTAGCCCAAGGCATTTAGAAATGCTACCAGGGAAGGAGATTTTCACAGTCATTGTTTCTATAGGATGACCAAGGGCTCAGTCATACAATGAAGTCTGCAGATTTTTGGATCAGTAGGTATTTAAGTTTGAGTTTCTCAGCTTTCAGTTCAGTTCAGTTGCTCAGTCGTGTCCAATTCTTTGCGACCCCATGAATCACAGCATGCCAGGCCTCCCTGTCCATCACCAACTCCCGGAGTTCACTCAGACTTACGCCCATCGAGTCAGTGATGCCATCCAGCCATCTCATCCTCAGTCGTCCCCTTCTCCTCCTGCCCCCAATCCCCTCCCAGCATCAGAGTCTTTTCCAATGAGTCAACTCTTCGCATGAGGTGGCCAAAGTACTGGAGTTTCAGCTTTAGCATCATTCCTTCCAAAGAAATCCCAGGACTGATCTCCTTCAGAATGGACTGCTTACTGATAATTGGGATGATTGATTTTTGTCATGATAGGTTTTCTTCACATTTTAGGATGGCATCATCCCTGACTTTTACCTACTAGACAGCAGTCGCAACACACTTCATATTGCTTCTAAGCTGTGACAACCAAAAATGTCTCTGTACATGGCAACATGTCTCTTGGAGTCAAAATCACCCTATTTTGAGAACCCCTGATTTAAACCTGTAGCCATATTTAAGATAACGGGACATTAAGATTAGACAAGTATAAATCAAGTGTTTGACAACATATGCTAGATGGCACTGGGCCCACTGATGAATCATATTTATGAAAAAGTTTGGCTTTAGCTTGATACCTTTTATGAGGGGAATTCCAATCAAAATAGAGCCTCTTTCTCCAAGATGCAAATCACTTGGCTTATATTCCTTAGCTGGTCTTCCCTCATGGCTAGGCTAGTTCAAGTTGCAGGAAAGACCAGAGTAACTAGCTTCTCTCTACTTATTATTGGAATATGACAGCATAGGTTACTTTAGCAATACAAACTAACACCTTTCAATCTTGAACTCCAAACTCTGGAATTAATGTATTTTTTATTCAACTTGGAAAGTACCCAAACTCAGTCATATAAAAGTAATCCAATGCAACTCTTAGTTTTCTTGGAGTTAGTTCTTTATCACATATGCTTTTAGAAAACAGCTTGACTCAAACCCAAAATGCCACCTTATAGGATACTGGAAAGTGAAAAAAATGAGAGGGGATCAAAAGAAAAAGGAATGATTATGAGATTGAGAGAGAGAGAAGCTCAGAGGGTATCTCAGTCCTTTTGAGCTGGTATAACAGAAGACCATCTGCTGGTGATTTATAAACAAAAGTTATTAATTATCTATTAATTCTCAGAGTTCTGGCCATGGTACCTGCAGGTTCAGTGTCTGGTGAGAATCATGCTCTGCTGTAACCTGTCACATTGCAGGGTAATTTCTGGACCTCTTTTATAAAGGCGTGAATTCATTTCTTCATGACCTAATCAGCTCCAAATGCTCACCTTGTAATACCTTGGGAACTAGGTTTCAACATAGGAATGGTGGAGAACACAAACATTTGTACCATACCAGAGGGAAATACAGAAATAGATGGAGAAAGATGGAGTGATGATAGCAAAAATTAATAAAGGAAGGCAAGAACAGTAAGTTAAAGTCTGAGAGGGCCCCGTATGTGAAAGGAGTTTACATGAAGCAAACATGGATGTTGCATTCTCTGAAATTCATGTCGCTGTAATAAAACCAATCATTCAGAAGCAGATCTTGGTTGTTCTTCATCCAGAGGCCCCATACTCAGTTGAGACATTTCTATCATGATAAGGCCCAGGGTAGCAGAGCCATTCAGTTTCTGTGTAGAACAGAGAAGGGAAGGATGTCTTTGGGGAGATTTTACATGTCCTGCACTCAATGTTTACCAAATGTTAAGGGAAAATGCCATTTTGCCATTTCAGGTTTCTTTGAAATCCTAGATGGAGCGAATGTTCTCCTTTTCATAATAGGATCACTGATTAAATAGCTAAATGGTATACCTAAGATCCCACAGCTGGTAAGTAAAGAGTCAGAATCTTAATCCAGGTTTTTCTGTGACAAAACTCGAGTTCTCATTCACTTCTCACAACTTTGGTTTTGACGTGAAACAGGCCTATATTCATTGGAAGGACTGATGCTGATGCTGAAACTCCAATACTTTGGCCACCTGATGGGAAGAACTGACTCATTTGAAAAGACTCTGATGCTGGGAAAGATTGAAGGTGGGAGGAGAAGGGGATGACAGAGGATGAGATAGTTGGATGGCATCACCATCTCAATGGACATGAATTTGAGTAAACTCTGGGAGTTGGTGATGGACAGGGAAACCTGGCATGCTACAGTCCATGGGGTTGCAAAGAGTCAGACATAACTGAGTGACTGAACTGAACTGAACTGAGGCCTGTATTCAGAAGAGCCCTCCCTTTTATTATATGACACTGGAAGAGTTCACATGTGTAAATAAGAGTTCCTTATTTGGAAAATGGTGATACCAACTTCCCTGACTTCTTGTGAGAAGTTAATTTAAAAAAAGAAAGAAAACATTTTGCATTCATCTAGGTCAGCATTGACACAGAAGTACAACTGATCCTTGAACAGCACGGTTTGAACCATGAAGATACTATAGCATTGCATGATCCCCAGTTGTTGATTCTGTAGATTCAGAACCATGCATAAAGAGAACCAACTGTAAATTATATGCAGATTAAAAAAAAATTATTGGAATGTAGTTGCTTTACAATGTTGTTGTAGTTTCTACTGTCCAGAAAAGTGGATCAACTATATGTATACATATACCCCTCTATTTTGGATTTCCTTTCCATTTAGGTCACCACAGAACATTGAGTGGCGCTCTGTGTTATAAAGTAGGTTTTCATTAGTTTATAGGCAGATTTAGACCACACAGATGTTGGAGCCTCTATCCCTCCATATTTTTCAAGGGTCAGCTTATTTCCTTGCCTCATAGCTGCTGTGCAGAGAGGAAATTTGTAAGGAAATATGAAAGGTGAATGGAGAAGGCGATGGCACCCCACTCCAGTACTCTTGCCTGGAAAATCCCATGGATGGAGGAGCCTGGTGGGCTCCATGGGCTGCAGTCCATGGGGTCGCTAAGAGTCCATCACGACTGAGAGACTTCACTTTCACTTTTCACTTTCCTGCATTGGAGAAGGAAATGGCAACCCACTCCAGTGTTCTTGCCTGGAGAGTCCCGGGGATGGGGGAGCCTGGTGGGCTGTCATCTATGGGGTCGCACAGAGTCAGACACGACTGAAGCGACTTAGCAGCAGCAGCATAAAAGGCGAAAGAAGACTTAGGCATTATGATAAATTAAAACAATAAGTACAGTATAGTACTTAGAGTAAGAGAAAACTTGATTACAAACAAAACAAAAATTTGACCTGCTCAGTTGGAGCTCCTAACTTCAACTCCCTAGACATTGGAGTGTAAGCTTACTGGCCTCCTTTCAGCATCAGACTAAAACAAAAGTTCTTCTTATTGATATCTTGAGATTTTTTTTTTTTGCCACTTTGAGAAAAGTCCTTTTGCTCTCTCCCCATTTCTTTCTCCATCCCCCTGATTTCACAATTTCCACGAGATTGTGGTCTCTTCTTTGTATTTGTCAAAAATGGACTGTGTTCAAACACATTCCAAACCTTTGCTGTTTTCTATTAACAGATAAAATCTCTTCCCACAGACCAACACACCCTGGGAATTTTAAACTGCTTTAAGCCTTTTCACCACCCTAATCTAGAGTACTCCTGGGAGATGGCCTAGGTTTGGGAATCAACAAACATCTCTTCATCACAGACAGCAGAAATAATACTGCTTCTTGTATGACAGGCAAATGGGAGAGTAGCAAAGATAAAATAGAGGGAATTATGAGTTCAGAAATCAGGCAGTTTAGGCTGTATCCCCAGTGGTGTCAGTAATGCCTTTAGGTCTCTATTTGGACAAGGGCAGAATTGGACCAGATGGCTTATAAGAACTCTTCTACATTTCTCAGCTTGAAAGTGAAAGTTGCGCAGTCATGTCTGACTCTTTGCAACCCCATGGCCTATACAGTCCATGGAATTCTCCAGGCCAGATTACTGGAGTGGGTAGCCTTTCCCTTCTCCAGGGATCAAACCGTTGTTGAATACTTTTATGGACTGGTGCAGTGAGCCGACAGTCTATCTATGGATAAGAAAAATGATGAGATGGTGTAATGGAATACAAAGTGGTGGAATGGAAGTTTGAAAGGTCAAAAGACAGGAAATACTTTCAGTGCATTTGATACTAGTCCTCATCTTTGGACAATCATTTTAAAATAAAATTTGAAGAAGGACATGCTAATATTTAATTTGGTGGAACTTTAAGAAGTACAAGATAAACTAGGGCACAAGCAAGAAGGACTAAAAGATATAAATAAAAGACTCAGAACTGTTTTATGAGAAACAGTTGGAATAGGGATGAGTAGACTAAACAAAAAAAAGAGGCTTTGAAAAGATCATTATCTGAGGCAACTGTTCTGTATCTTTATGGCACCTAGGAATTGAGCTAGTAGGACCAAGTAACGAAAGTCATGGAAAACGGGATCTTGGCTCAAATAATAAATAGCCCAAGAAGAAGGTGTTCGGACGTAAGTCAGACAAATACTTATATAGGGAGGTTGCATTTAAGGTTCAAACATTAAAATGATTTTGAAATAAGATTTTTTTCAACACACACCATTTAATTGTATTTCTATTTTTAAAATAGTTTATACATTTTTAAAGGTTACTTTCATTTATGGTTATTGGAAAATATTGACTGTATTCCTTGTACAATACATCCTTGAGCCTATAGGATAGATAAGATTTAGTATATTTTCCAGTCCAGAGTTAATAAGACTCTATGATCTTATTAATGAAAATTTGTCTTATATCCACAGATGGTGTATCATTAAAGATTTTTTTCATTGGAAAAACCGTGCAGCTTTCTCTCTATCCTGCTTCTTAATTCTGGATAATGTACTCTTTGACCTGGGTTACCAGCACACTCCCTATAAATAACTTAAGGATAAAGGGAAAGAGAGGGAAAAAAAAAAAAAAAAACAGTGCCATGGCCTCAAAACACGCCTGGAAACACACACATGGAATATTTAGCAGTAACTGTATCCATATGTAGGATCTGCATCAGTCGTCTGATTTCTGGCTCAAGTATTGCTGTGATAACATCTGAAAAGGATTTAGTTGCAGCTCCATAGGACCAATGACAGTTTTAGGGTAAATGGGTGACAAATGATCAGAGCACTCATGCTTAGAGATTGAAAGTGGATGCACCTCTCTTAGCAAGTACAGTATACTCAGAAAACCCAGTTTCACTCACAGAGCCTTGGAGCTGCTGTTCTAATTTGCTTTGTGTGCTATCCAGAGGCTAAACTGAAAAGCTGGCCATATTCCACACTGTAGTTCAGTTATCAAACCTTTGCCAATGTCAATTCTGTTCAGTTTCACATACGAGTTGCTAGGGGGTCTGCCCAGAATATTATGTTTAAGAATATTTAAAGAATATTAAATGTTCCTAAATAATATTTAAGAAATTCCTTTATCTGGCTCCCTTTCCTCTGAAACTACCTTCTTATTTTTTAATTAGGGGGTGGGGGGGGGCAGCGGTGTCTGGTACCCTTGGAGAGGAGGGGAGTGAAAGTCCAGTTCCCTGCACTAGGAGCTGACCAAGGTCATGGGTCTGCAAGATTTTTTTCCCCTGGTATTTGGCTGGAGTTCTGAGGGTATCGTCATAGATATTCCTCTTCCACTGTCCTAAATATTATGTTCCTTTAACTAAAAGCAACATGCTTTGGGGGGGTGGGGGGTTCTTTTTGTGTCTGCTCCCATTGGTATGTCCAAGTTATAGGTTTCTGCAGTTCAATCTAGGATGCATCAGCTTAGTTCAGTTCAGTCATTCAGTCGTGTCTGACTCTGCGACCCCATGGACTGCAGCACGCCAGGCCTCCCTGTACATCACCAACTCCCAGAGTTCACCAAAACCCATGTCCATTGAGTCGGTGATGCCATCCTTCCATCTCATCCTCTGTCGTCCCCTTCTCCTCCTGCCCTCAATCTTTCCCAGCATCAGGGTTTTTTTCCAGTGAGTCAGTTCTTTGCATCAGGTGGCGTAAGTATTGGAGTTTCAGCTTCAGCATCAGTCCTTCCAATGAACATTCAGGACAGATTTTCATTAACCTTGACTGGTTTGATCTCCATGCAGTCCATGTGACTCTCAACAGTCTTATCCAACACCACAATTCAAAAGCATCAATTCTTTGGTGCTCAGCTTTCTTTATAGCTCAACTCTCACATCAAACACAGCTACTGGAGAAACCATAGCTTTGACTAGACGGACCTTTGTTGGCAAAGTAATGTCTCTGCTTTTTAATATGCTGACTAGGTTGGTTATAGCTTTTCTTCCAAGGGGTACATAGGAGACAAAAGGAAAAATCATGAAATTTATCACTATGTTCAAGGGCCAGGTCCTTAGCCTGCCCACCTCTTCAGGCCGTCTTTCAGAGTCTTCCTGTGTTTTTGGTCCAGAGGTTTTTGATGTGCTCAAGAGAAAGTCTAGGGAGAAATGAGTTTATTTCACTTTGTTTAGATTTAAAAGTCTTCATGCAGATTCTTTTAAGTCATCTTTAAATTATAGTGATGATGATAAATACAATTTGAGTGGGCTTGATTTCAAAAACTCAAAATAATCTATGTTATTAATTCTTTACCACAAGAAAACTACAGAAAAGTCTTTCTAACAAAACGCTAGGCAGATTCACCACCACTTCCACCACAACTGGATTTATGTTAATGAGGTGACCTTTGGAAAGCACCTAAGGAGGGGAGGGGAGCTGGTTGCAGGGTTACAAACCTTGATTGAAGGGTTGGAACTATCAGTCCTGCCCACTGATTTGCAGAGAGGAGAGGGGGATGAGAGGTCGGGTCACTTACCAATGGTCAATGAGCTAATCAATCATGAGTATAATGAAACCAGTATAAAACCCCCAAAAAATGGAATCTGGAGGGTTCCTGGGTTGGTGAACAAGGAGAGGTGCTGGGTGAGTAGGGCATTCGAAGAGGATTTAGAAGTTCTGTGCTCCTTTTCCATACATTTCCCTCTGCCTCTTATCCACTTGGTTGTTCCTGAGTTATATCCTTTTATAGTAAACCAGTGATCTAATGAGTAAAAAACAAAAAGAAATCTCACCACCACGGAATCATTCCTAAGTAGATCGACTAGTCTGTGTTATGGTTCATGTCAAGTTGTTAACAGTCTTTCCTGCTTTGGCTTTAAAGGTGTAAAATATCCCAGCCCTTTGGCTAAGCTATCACCTGCCTGCCTTTTTACTTATTTATAGGTCTGTAGAGGAGACCCCTCTGGTATACTAGATTAAATGTGATTTAGCTCTTCATAAATAAATAAATATGCAATCAGTTCATTTTCTCAACAGGATATTTAATAAAAAAAATATTTATCATGTTACATGTGTGAGACTAGTTTATTTAGGATTTAAAATAAGAAAAGAATGCTCCTAAGAAGGGGACGACAGTAGACGAGATGGTTGAATGGCATCACCGATTCAATGAACATGAGTTTGGGTAGGTTCCGGGAGTTGGTAATGGACAAAGAGGCGTGGCATGGTGCAGTTCATGGAGTTACAAAGAGTCGGACATGACTGAGCAGCTGAACTGAACTGTGGAAAGAGTTCTTTCTCTTGTTTTTTCCTCAGTGTCCCAAAATCCATATGACATCCCCATAATGTGGCTCAGTTGGTAAAGAATCTGCTGGCAATGTGGGAGATGTGGTTCAATCCCTGGGTTGGGAAGATCCCGTGGAGGAGGGCGTGGCAGCCCACTCCAGTGTTCTTGCCTGAAGAGTCCCATGGACAGAAGAGCCTGGTGGGCTACAGTCCATGGAGTTGCAAACAGTTGGACACGACTGAGCAACTCAGCCCAGAACATGTTCTAGATCACTATGAGTAAGTCTTTGACCTCAGCATTCAAATATGGCTGACGATACTGTTTGATTTTTTTCTTTTTTTTTTGCACTTGCTAGGAACTTCACGCTTGTTTGTTGAAACTGAACTGTCAATTCTCCTACAGCATGAATTTTTCAGTTAATACTCCTTGTGATTAGGCATTTGAAGTTACCATTCTGTGCACTTGGTCATAATTTTTAAAGTGGGCTCTTTCATGGGGGTGCCAACTTTATAAGTCAATTTATGATTATGAACATGACTTTAGGTGGGTACACTGGAGACAGTGTTAGAATAAGGAGCTAGGAAACTGTGGCTCTAATTATAACTGTAGCACTAACTCTCTATTGTGATGATGAATTTTCCTTTCCTGGACCTCAATTTCTCCACTTATAAATGAAATGTGTGGGATATATAATCTTGAAAGTCTCTACTAACTTTAATATATTTTAACATGTGGCTGAATATTTCCTCTGATAAAACAGTTCATTAAAAGTTAGTAAACTGTGAATTTCAGTGATTAAACTGTTTGCACTTCAGTAGCTACTAGTATCTTACCCTAAGTTCTAAAAATTTTGATGTTATACACTAAAATGGTAACCTCAGGCAATATAAAATAATGACTGTATTGGAAAGCCAAATAGGCAAGCTTTTGCAATCAAAGAAATGTCTTTTTTTTTTAAGAAGTATCAGTGTCCTGAAGAAATATTTTGATCTCATCACTCAATTCAATAACTATATCTCTCTTCTCTATATTCAGTGTTAGAAAAGGCATATTTACTACACAGTTCTACAGACTTCCTTCTGAAAATTTATAAGCTAGTAGTTAAGACTAAGTTTTATTCAACATTTTCGTTATTTCCTGTAATGACAAAGACAATGACAATGTCAAGATGAGAATATAAAATGTTAATACCAATTGTTCTCTATGAATAAATCACTTTGAATATAAAGATTCAGGCAAGACCTCTTATTTGCAATGAATCTGTTTTTTGCTGCATAAAAATTTTGGTGCTCTGTCATCCATTTTGATTTCAACATGTCTTGTTCTAACCCATCCATGTTCTGATTCACAATATGAGTTAAACCAGAACATTAAAGTCTTTTCCATGATGCACAAGCTTTTAGTGATAAATAAACAAGCTACTCTCACTTTTTTCCTTGCATATGTACCAGTTGACCAGGTAAGATTCTTCTCTAATGGATTATCCAACTATACAACAAATTATAGTTGTAGCAAAACATATAATAATAATTGTCCTTCCATAGGGTATTATTGTATTGTTGTGTGCCATCTTGCAGTCATTTGAAAATGAAATTTTCCAGAAGTTCATTCTTATTTCTTTCTAGTCATAATATGTGTTATAAATGTTAGGCATTTTTTTGGCATAAACTTCTTGGTAGTATTATTTAGTGTAATTATTTTTGCTACAAAGAGCATAGCTTTGCAAAATGTATTTTTTATCAGTTATATTATTTTTAGTTCTGGTATTTATTACTGTTTTTATCAGGCTTTAGTGAATCATGAAAGGACCATGTTTTTTTCATTTCTTTATTTTTTTTTTGTAAAATGGTACTATATCAAAATATAGCAATGATAATAGAATAGCAAATTTAATAATGATAAAACAATCTATAAATGTTATAAAGTAAGAAATATTAAATGCACCTTGATAACTGAATGGTAGCTGATAGGAAACTCCCAGAATGGTGCAGCAAAGAGCTTATATGACCTTAAGAATGTCATGATGATTAAAACTATAATGATACCTGTGGCTTATTCATGTTGATGTGTGACAGAAACCAACAGAATACTATAAAGCAATTATCCTCCAATTAAAAAACAAAAGAGATTTCTGTGAAATTTGTAGTTAAACTTACATTTTCAGTTAGTTAAATATGCCTTAACAAAATCATTTTTAAGTCTGAAACTGTTGGTGGTCCATATAATAAGCCATGGACAATGGATCTATTTTAAGTAATACTGGTCTAGAAAGTAAATATGATGATGTTTTGTGACCTTCAGCAAGTTACTTAAAGCCTCTGTCTTTAAACAAGGTTAAGGCCATAGAGGTGTTGTAAGGATTTATGAGAGGATACCCATTAGGCATCTGAAACAGCACATGGCTCATAGTGTGTTTAGTACATAATATTTGTTGCTGATGTTATATTATTATTATTACTCTTTTTCTAATGGGTTGCCCATCATCTATTATTCTGTCTCACATTTTTCTTATATAACCTTAGAATTGTGACAGTTCTAGTTTTCAGACATCATCCTCTTTATTTTTAATTTAGTAGTGTGAGGTTAACTCTATCCTGCCTGCACACATGCTAAGTCGCTTCAGTTGTGTCCAGCTCTTTGCGACCCTATGAACTGTAGCCAGCCAGTCTCCTCTGTCCATGAAATTCACTGGCAAGAATGCTGGAGTGGGTTACCATGTCTTTCTCTAGGGGAATCTTCCTGACCCAGGAATTAAACCCATGTCTCCTGAATCTGGTGCATTGGCAGGCATATTCTTTATCTTTAGAGCCACCTGGGAAGCCCTAACTCTACCCTGCTGCTGATGCTGTTGCTAAGTCACTTCAGTCGTGTCCGACTCTGTGTGACCCCATAGAGGGCAGCCCACCAGGCTCCCCCGTCCCTGGGATTCTCCAGGCAAGAACACTGGAGTGTACCCTAGTGCTCTGTAAATCCTAAATGGTGTACACTCTGATTACAAAACATAGACTGATTCCACAGATCCCTAAAAAAATCTTTAACTTCTTTGAGGCCATTTCCCTTTCTCTGGAATGGGGGCTACTACTAATATTTACTCTATTTATGCAACAGGTTTACTGTAAGAATCCAGGAAGTAATTTTGAAAATTTTCAAATGCTGTACAAATGTAGTGTAAAAGCAAGTAATTTCTTATTCATTTAAGACATTAATTCTTTAGTAAATTGTTTTATGTCATAAAATTACTATTACTATAACAGTAAAACTTTCTCTTTTATTTTTTACCACACTAGGCTATTCATTCTTCCTTGAACTATGACAACATCCATACTAGCCATGAAGTTTAATAATGTGACCTAAAAGTATTTTTCCAAATGCCTTTGAGGTTGCATAAATCATATATGGGCCGTGTAGACTCAGGAAAGCATATGTAGAGGTTTCTTTTTGTCCTTGAACTTTTTAAGATCTCTGACTTCCTTTAATACATTCCAGACCCACGCATGCCTTTATCCCTGTGGGGTGGGGAATAAAGGAGTGGAAGCTGTTACTTGAAATAACACTTGGATCAGGAATTGTTTGATAAGGCCGATGGTTAGAATATTTGCAGCTTCTTGTTTTGAATTCCTATGATAACACCAGCTCCCAAAGACTATCTGACAATTTGTGGGAACACTAGAGGCAGTCAAAACTGGGCCTTCAAATGAGACTTTCTAGATGTGATACAGGGCTTCCCTGGTGACTTAGATGGTAAAGAATCTGCCTGCAATGAGGGAGACTTAGGTTCAGTCCTTGAGTTGGGAAGATACCCTGGAGAAGGGCGTGGCAATCCATTCCAGTATTCTCACCTGGAGAATTTCATGGACAAAAGAGCCTGGTGAGCTACAGTCAATGGTGTCACAAAGATTCAGACACAACTGAGTGACCAACATAGCACACAGATGTGATTCAGGAGGTAGAAAGAAATGAACGAATATGACTGTGTGAGAGAGATCGGAGTTGGCTCCATGGTGTAGTTACTGGGATCTCAATAGTTTTTAGTTTTCAATAACTGGAAAAATCATAGGGTTAAAGTTCTATCAGAATTGTGCCTTCTTAGGGTTAAAAAAAAATTTTTTAATACCTTGTTTATCTGTCTCTTTATTGACTGCTTTATTGGCTGGCTTTATAAGGAGCCAGCATCATTATTTCTGACATTCAAACACATGGGAAAAAATCAGTGTTGGAAAAATCAGAGCAATTCCTTCAAGTCATACAGCATATCAGTGACAGGGTCAGCATATGCAGAACATACCCCTGCATTCAGCTTCCTGAACTGGGCTCTCTTTGTTTTCACGTGGTGAAAATGACAACAGAAATGAGGAAAATCAATCACCTCTCATCCTTGCATCATGCTTAAAAATTGATGAAGTTCATTCATACACACATCCTCACTTCATCATGCCAACCCTGCGAGAAGGAAAGCTGAGGTTCTCTGGTTTGTCCAGTCAGACACTGAGAGAATGTCCACTGTGAATCTGTGGAGGTTTTCCAGCCCCAAGGCCAGTGTTCTTACCAACATGTCACAGCTGTTCTCTGTTCAGATTTGAAGAGTACTTTGTAACCACAAAGCTATCAATTCTAGTAAGTTTCCATTTCAAGGTCCTCATGATGCAGCTCATCTGTTTCTTTATCTTTCTGATATGTGGTGTTTCCAAGCTAAAAAGATTCTTGTTCAGTCATTTGGCCGTCTCTTTCATATATGGTAGCTTCCGGCCTTGTTGGGTGTCTGTGCTCACTGATCTATGACAACATGGGAGGGGCTGGGTGTGAGAATACTGTTTCCAGCCAACAACTAGCACAGTGGCAGAGCTGAATGTGGGATCATCCCAAAGCTTTTCCCATCTGAGGTGGAATACACATCCCCCTCCCCCTCTTCCTTCCTTGAGCCATCTGGGTAATAGTCTCAATTGTCTGTTTCACATAAAAGAAGTGAACAGTTGTATGGTCCTCGATTATGTTTGTCCAGTTCTTGGGATATGTTTGGATTTCGTTTGTAAACATACTGCTTGTGCTCTGTGTAAACACTGATACACAACGTGGATTCCATTCTCTGATCAGCTAAAGGTCAACACGATTTTCAGAGCCTAAGATGGTACACTGAAAGAGATGGTTTACAATTATACTTGGTTTTGTTGTTTTCATTTTGATTTTGCCTTTCATGATGCATTTACTTGTCTTTCCCTTGAGTTGTAATAAGTTAGATTTACAACTTGTTTTTGAGTTTTCATCTAAGTTGATGTATCTTCATGGATTTAGCTCTCTCTTTTTCTTACTCACTTTGTGGCCCAAGGGAAATTTCCACTTAAGTCCCTGCTCTTAAAGTCTTGGATGGGATTAGTGGTTCTTTCTCACTGGGAATTATAAGCAAAATATTGAACACTGTATCATTCTGAGGAGTTCCCTTATGTTTCATAGACTTTGGACTTATGGTACAAGTCAGTTTTAAACCCTTGTGTGTATATAGCTTTGTAACTTTGGGCAAGTTACTTAATGTCTCTAGGAATCACTTGTATCATCTGGAAAAAGAGCATGATAATAAGCCTCAGTTCTCCTGTCTGTAAGATGAACAGCTCCTAGAAGTATGACAATTAAGTGAGCCAATTCATATAAAATGCTTAGATATGCCTAACAAATTATTAGCATAAAACACATGCTAACTTTTATGGTAGAATTAATAGATCATACCTTGGGAAATAATAAGACTATCCTTTTACTAAGTTTTCAGATTTGTAGTATTGATTTAGTTTGGCTTGGCTATGGCAGAATTGTCTTGATTTACCAAATAATTATAGATGATCAGTCAGGAAATTTGTATAATTGCCCTGGTCATTCCCTTTCTAGCTGCATGATTTTGGACAAATAATTTTATATCTTTAATCTGAGATTTATATTATGAGGAAAAAAAGTGGCATACTTATACTTGTTCATCTTACTTTGTAGAATTATTACGGAGATATTTCTTTCTTGTATTAGCTGTATAAGAACTTTGTACATTTCAAAATACTATGTATATGTGGCTTCTTATTATCCCAGATTTATCAATTCTGCTTTTGGGCTGGGCAGAGCAGGATGTCAAAAGAATCTAGTGCCTTACTGTTGTTGCTATATTGTACCCAAGCACAACCAAACTGTTATATCAGATCTGTTGACCTTGAGTCAGCCTTTCCAAGGCCACCATTGTCCCAGTTTTTCTGGCACTGTGCCTGAGTTCCATGGAAATTGTGGGGGAAATGTGAATCATTGGGCTGTTTTACTTGGCTGCTAAATTTGGTTCACTATTTCATACATTTGGACAGATCTGTCTTGAATGGTTTTCGTTGCTACCAGCAACCAGGGTCATAGAATTGAAGGACATCAGATATGCAAGAGAAATGAAAAATAACTTCCCAAAGTAATGCTTTCTGCAAGAATCCCAAGGCTAGGACTGTAGTGCTGAAGAAAGCTAAATAGGAAACGTAGCGCATGGCTTGAGATTTCCTGCTTGTAACTCAAAACGGATGTGGATGTAGATGTGAGGATGTGGTCCAAGGTTTTGTTTTCCTGGGTGGAAGGAATAGTATTAGCATTAGATTGCTGTTTAGTGTTTATTGCAGTGTATATAGCCTTGCAGGTGCAGGCAATAGAATAGAGATTATTTTGCCAGATCAGCACATTCCCAAATTTGGCTAAACAGTATATCAGATCATTAGTCATTGCTCTGTATCAATGTTTGTGAAATGCTCAGAATTAAGTTACGTTACCATGGTTTATGCTACACAGTGCTATTTTTCTTCTTGACAGCAGAGGTGATAATGGGGAAAGGATGTGCATTTCTCATCATATGAAAGGAAACCCAAATAACTTCAATGGAATCTTTCAGTGAACAATATAAACTTACAGTATTTAATCTTCAATTTTCATGGAAGTTTTATTAAAGATCCATGTGGTAAGTTTTACAAGAATTAAAAACAGGCCACTGACTTTTCAGTTATTTCTAATGTATCCACTGCTAATCTAGCAGCAATGATAATATTTAACCAAAATAAGACAAAGGAAACAAACAGTCCTTGTACAGTCACTTACTTGATCCCCACATCCTGTCACATTTTCACCAGTGCCATCTTCTGATCTCCCTCTTGCCATTCTGGATACCTTTCCTGATGGTTTCAGCTTCTTGTTTGTCAATTTGTCACTGCCCTTGCTTTCATCAGCTACCAACCTTGGTGAATTCAACCGTCACAAGGGCATTACTTTGAGTGTTTTCCTTTAATCTTCTCAAATATCTTTAGTTGATTTTGCCCTTACCAGCCCTCTAGTATTTCAGAACTTATCTTCTTTCTTTCTCTACTTATCATTCTGTCCAAACTAACCCCATGGACAGCTACTCTAAGTATTCCCTTGGATAGGGGCCTATGGGCATTTGCAGTGTAATAAGATTGCAGTCACTCTTTTTTGTAATTTTCCATCTTGTCAAGCTTTGCAGGGCTCGGCTGCTATTCACTAGACTTCCCCAGACTTTGCACAGCAGTAGAGAATCTGCCTGCAATGCTGGAGATGCAGGAAATAGGGGTTCAATCCCTGGGTCAGGAAGATCCCTTGGAGAAGGAAATGACAACCCATTCCAGTGTTCTTGCCTAGAGAATCCCATGAACAGAGAAGCCTGGCAGGCTACAGTCCATAGATAGGGTCGCAAAGAGTCAGACACAACTGAGCACGCACACATGCACTCCTATTTGCTGAACACTGAAGATACTATCACACAGCCATGCCTTTGAGGTCTACCACTTCCTGTCACTGTGTACTCACAGCTAGGGTTTTAATACTGTCTGTAGGTTTTCTGCTGGTGTTGTTCAATATTTTTTCTTAAAGTCCAGAATTATTTATAGTCCCCAAATATGTAATCCTTTATTCTAGGAATAACTTTGTCTTCCACATTACTAAGGCAAGCCTTAATAATGGGCAGTATTTAAAGTGATGTGTTGGGGAAAAAAAGAGAGGGCATGTCTTAATGAGACATTAAGAAAGTGAAATTAATAAGCATTTGTATTGCTTTTGTTGATAGGAAGGAAAAGGAGAAAGAGGGAGATCAGAACTGACCCAGAGATTTGGAGACTGGGGTTTGTGATTCCATGAACATAAATAAAAATATATGAAAGAAAGTACAATAGGGAGAGAGAATATGAATTTCCCTTGCCACTTCTGTTCCTCTTTGCTCTTGTAAAAAGTCTAATTATTAATTACCTTTCATAAAATAGAATAATTTATTGCTTCAAATAAATGAGCTTCCAAAATAAAAGGGCACATACCAGAGACAAAAAAAGAGTTCAGGTCCTGGCTTCCAGAAGGAATAATCCTCTTAATAAATCAAGTTTAAGCTCTGTAATGTCAGATAACTAGAGCAGCATTCTGTCTTTGGAAACATGCCCTATGTCCTTTGCCCTTCCTCTTATTTTTAAAAATAGCCATGTTGGTGAGATGCAGCTCTTAATGGGAATATTTTCTAGACTTTTCATGTCTTTCTTAAGCACCAGCTATTTTGCTGAGCCAACTCTCTCCTCAGAGGGTTTTGCTTTTTAGCAAGTTGAAGATTGACAGAGTTGGTGCCAATTGACACATGGCACAGGGTTGGTTTTTAGTAGCAATTTGTCCTGAATATCTATCTACATGGCCATTGTGTATTATTTCAGCAGACACACATTTGGTCTTTGATAGAATATAGTCTGACAATGACCTACTGGGAAATGTGGCTTCACATCCTTGATGACACAAAGCTCAGATCAGCTTCTTTCTTCATTTCCTATAATGTTCTCTTTAATATTCCAGCCTCTTTGTCTCCTGCCTTCCCCACTTCATAGAGAATGTCAAAACACAAGAAAAAATTCTGAGTTTCTTTTTATTTATTTATTTATTTATTTTTTACTTTACAGTATCGCATTGGTTTTGCCATACATCAACATGAATCGCCATGGGTGTACACGTGTTCCCAATCCTGAACCTCCCTCCCACTTCCCTCCCCATACCATCCCTCTTAAAACATGTATAGTATCATACAAGAAACGAATCGCCAGTCTAGGTTTGATGCAGAATACTGAGTTTCCAGCATCCTTTTCCTCTCATAATGTCAAGATGCCTTTTTACTCTGCCAAGTCTATGGATTCTTAAAAACTTCACCATACTTTTCAGTTATCCAAGGTGTCTATTTGTTAGAGGTCTGTCTTCTGCCCTATTTCCTTAAACTTTTATAGATGGCATTAAAAATTATCTATCATAAACACACGTAATAATGCCAAATATCCATTTACAGACATCGAGGTATTTCTTTTCTTCACCTAAGTTTTCAGTGGTGCCGCATGCTTGTAACAACCCTCTCTTTCCTTGAACTGGGAAGCAGCCTGGGACAGCTTATGGTACGATTTTATTCATTGTGATTTAGGGAGAAGCATGAAATTGAGAGTTTATATTGATTAAATTTAGTAACCATTAAATCAGGGTAATGAATGTGTTCACTTTGTGTTTCCATGTGGCAAAAAGTGTGACTCTTAGAACCACTTCCATCAATCTGGATGCTTTACTTCAGACCAGAAGGCACCTAGCAAACTTAAGCTTGATGTTATCCCTTGACAAACATTACCTAGAAGGTAAAGTTGTGTCTTCAAGTGAGAGTTAATAAGAAAATCAACACACATAATTTTTGGATTACCTGCTTTATGATTTATTTGTGGCTGATAATCCTTCTCATTTGTACAATAAAAAATTAAATTAGTATTTAATTCATTTATAGAACAAACATCATAAACTAAATATAGCAGAATGACTGTTTAAAAGACAGACTCTGTCTTAGAGGTTTTAGTTATAAAACTTTTATAGGTTTATAGTTCTAGGAGGGGTACACAGACATATAAGTCATGATTAAAAATAGTATGTGAGAAGGACTCATCAGGGATGGATAACTCTGGGTGGGTCAAGGAAAATTTCTCTGGGAAGTTGACATTGACGTTATGCCTTTCAAACGAATGAGAGGTCCTCCTACAGAGGAAACGGGATCCAAATAAGAGGAGGATCCTGTACAAAGGCTTGGAGATGTTTAAATGCCCAGTGAGGATCTCTACTGGGCATACAATACAGGCCATTTTCTAAAGTATTAGTTGGTAAAGATTTTTCAAGTCTATAATATGCTCAGTGAGAACTGCAAAATGAGAGCTATACAATTTTTGTTTGTGTGCCAGATTAATATTCTGTTTTCAGTAAACATTTAACTTAACATAGTTAGTGCCTATGATCTGGAAGACCCCAGAAAGAAAAGCAAAAGGAAACAAGTAATGTCCTCTAATGAAATGACCAATTATTTGAGGACATAGCCATGTTTATTTAGGTAAGAAATATATGTGACCTGATGCATAATGAGAAATGAAAAGGTACTGTTGGGGCAGGAAGGAGGGAGCAGTGGTGAAGTCTTACCCACCAGGTCCTCCTTGATGATCTACCTACCGAGAGTCGTTGACTTCACATTCTTTCCACTTTATGGCACAGACACCAGACCACAAGTCCTTTACCTCATCAACCACCGAGACTGTGCCAGGCCTGGAACGCCTTCCCCACAAAGGCCCCCATTCATCATTTCTTCACCCTGTGACTGAAATGTGATGTGGAAGCAGGCAATCGCAGAGCTAAATACGGGATCGAAAACCCAAATTGCACTAGGGTGGTAGCTTTGTGGTTTCCAAGTCTTTTTTAACAGACCTCACAACTTGGACACGCTTCTTGACCTGCCCAGACTATGATGAGTCCATGGAGCTAGGAAGCCCCAGCATGACAACCAAGCACTTGTCTCCCAGTTTCTGACATGTTTTCCTTTAAATGTCTCAAAGGCCTCCCTGGCTTATTCCGGTAAAAGGCAATCCATGCACTGACAAGATGCAGAAAGAGGAGAGATACAGGATGGGATCTCAGGTAGGCATTTGTGACACCCGAGTCGGTAGAGAGTATCTTTCTGGTCCTGCTGCTGGCTTGGAGGACCAGGGTGGAGAGAGAAGGTCACAAGAAAGGAGAGATTAAGCAGTTCTTGACAATCTGTCTTCAGGACAGGGGGTCCCATCCTATACTGCTTTTGTTTCAAAGGGGTACTTGGGCATTTTTAACTAAATTCAACACCTGATTCACTCAGTTGAAAGTTTCCCTGGTCATTATCTGTGGATGGTGGTGGCAGGGATCCTAGGAGATAAAGAACTAAGCTTGCGGTATGATTGTGGAGTCCCCAGCATCTGCCTGGGGATACTAGGGGTTATGGGGAAGACTTCTAACAAAACTGGATCTAGTTTTCCTTTTGCCTCTGGCTCTCATACACTCTGAGTGCTCAGGACAGTGTATGTGCAGGGTAGCTGGAGGGTGGATATAGGCGAGTCAAGTATTGCACATTCTGTGGGTGGAAGGAAGTTCATTACTGAATATCCCCAAGTATTACAGTGACTATTTTCTTGGCAGTCATATATATATAAATGCTACTTAAGATTTTTCACTTTAATAAAAATGAATCTCATTAATCAAAAAATACATGTAGTTTTTAAAATTTAAATTTATTTATTTTAATTGGAGGCTAATTACTTTACAATATTGTATTGGTTTTGCCATACATCAACATGAATCCGCCGTGGGTGTACACATGTTCCCCATCCTGAACCCCCTCCTTCCTCCCTCCCCGTACCATCCCTCTGGGTCATCCCAGTGCACCAGCCCCAAGTATCCTGTATACTGCATCTAACCTGGACTGGCAATTCGTTTCATATATGATATTATACATGTTTCAATGCCATTCTCCAAAATCATCTCACCCTCTCCCTCTCCCACAGAGTCCAAACTACTATTCTATACATCTGTGTCTCTTTTGCTGTCTCACATACAGGGTTATCGTTACCATCTTTCTAAATTCCATATATATGCATTAGTATCCTGTATTGGTGTTTTTCTTTCCAGCTTACTTTACTCTGTATAATAGGCTCCAGTTTTATCCACCTCATTAGAACTGATTCAAATCTATTCTTTTTAATGGCTAATACTCCATTATGTATATATACCACAGCTTACTTACCACAATGAAGTACCATTTCATGCCAATCAGAATGGCTGCGATCCAAAAGTCTACAAGCAATAAATGCTGGAGAGGGTGTGGAGAAAAGGGAACCCTCTTACACTGTTGGTGGGAATGCAAACTAGTATAGCCACCATGGAGAACAGTGTGGAGATTCCTTAAAATACTGGAAATAAAACTGCCTTAGGACCCAGCAACCCCACTGCTGGGCATACACACCGAGGAAACCAGAGTTGAAAGAGATATATGTAGTTTTTTTATTTTTATTTTTTTAAAGTGAGAAGATATCCAAGCAGAGATCTTTCTTTAGATCAGTCCTTGATATTCTTAAAAGTCCATAGCTGTTACTCAGGAGAGAAAAAACAATTTCCCTTTATCCTTCTTTAGATCTGGCCTCATATGTTGTGTTAGTGTTCACTCCAGTATTGCACTTATCAAGTAAAGATAACTTCTCAAGAAGGGTATGATATTAGTCACACATTTTATTCTTCTGTCCCCAAATCTGACTCATTTTGTTGACAATCCAGCCATAGGACAGACCCACATGTTTTCTTTACCATCAGCAATGTAGAAAGAAGCACAGATTTAGTTTCCAGATGAACAAAGAAGTATGAAACTTTTGAGCTTAATGAATATTCTGTCTTCTCTCCCTTCTACCCAAGACATCTCAGAAGTTCCTAATATGGCCCAGTCGTTATGTCACTCATTATTGCCAAGGGATTTTATCCCACAGCATGATTATCGAGATATAATACAAGGTATATTCATATTCTGAGAAAATAACATTTTTGTGATTCCAAAAATGTTTAAAGGAGATATTCATTTTAAGGACCTAAGAAAGAACTGCTTTAAAAAAGCTTTAACATGTATGCTTATCAACAACTGAGCCTTTAGATCTAGTGAATTGAAGATTATTTCCATGTGTTCCAAACGGAATTTTACGTTTGGTCTCTGTTAAATTTACCTTGACTGAATTCAAGTTGAAAATCTGGCCTGTAAGTTTTGATAAGAAAAGTTTTAACAATGGAATTCATATGTTGAGGAGTCAGAAGGCAATCACTTCAAGAATTTGTTAAAAACTTGGACCAATACATTTATTTCTAAAATGCATTTGTTGGTGAAATATGATCAAGCATCTTTCAGATTCATTGTCTATGACACTATAGGATAGTCAACCTACCCTTTAATTTATAGTAATCCAGATAGTTTTTGTCTTTCTCTTCTTTCTTCTACTTGCCTGGCCTTTTCTTCTCACTCAGTTTTTATCCAAGAATCATAATCAGAAACAAAACTAACAAAACCCCACAAGAATTGGGAGCATTATGGAATCTGATAGATATGAATTTGGAATTGCTCATCAATTCTTCATCAAATATTGAGATCCTGCAGTGTACTGAGATTTTTAATTTATATTGCAGAGCAATGTGGATTGATAAGACATTGACCATTGCCTAAAGAGTCTTATGTTAAAGCAGGTGATACAGATGTTTAAAGAGCAGTGACAGAATTTGAAAATTATTTTCATAGAGAGGTGCATGCAGAGTGTTGCAGAATATGCATAGAAAGGAATTTCTCCTACGTGGTGGTACTTTTAAGACTGTAACCTCATAAGAAGAGATGACCTTAACTGGGTCTGGGTAAGTGGGTAAGAGTTTGCAGAGTTCAAATTAGAGGATACAAATTTACTTACTATTCAGAAAGAAGTTAAAGCTTATATTCCATAACAGATCTAACCTTCCTCATAAACTTCTGTCCTCCTGAGTTAGTGGGCCAGGGACTGGATTATGGAGAAGAACTTAACTTGCCAGGTAATTTCATTCCCTTATGGTCTTTTCTGTTTTAAAGAATTCAATCTTTCAGGGAAAATACTCAGTCTTTCAGATTTTCCCTTTCTTCCCCATGCTCTTTTCCAATGTAATATAACTTTTTTTTTTTTTCTGGGTATTTGAAAGGATTTAATGTGACTTCTTGGTAGCAGAGAAGATTTGTCCATACCCTCAAGGAGTCCTTTGGCTTTGGTCCCTGGACTGGTGTTCACTGAGGTACAGTTGGTCCCACTTGACCTTTTGGGGAGAAGGGTCCAGATTTATGATTTCCTTAGTCCTAATCTTCTATGAAATTTTACACACTGTACCCATATTGCATGACTTCAGACTTCTGCACAACCACCATTGTACCCATTCTGAAGTTTCTCCTATGCAAGCTAAAGTACTAGAGCCCCTTCGGACTATGTGCAGGCTGAGGAAACCAGGAAGGCTGCTGCAGGGTGGGAGGTAGAAGGAAAAGCTGGGCATCTGGGCATCAGCAGTGCTCCTAGGGCATACCCAAGGAAGCCAATACCTCTTGCTATGGTACTTAGGTTCTTTCATAAAAATCTGGTTCTTTCTCTAGAGATTCCTCTCTGAGCTGCTGCTGCTGCTGCTAAATCACTTCAGTTGTGTCTGACTCTGTGCCACCCCATAGATGGCAGCCCACCAGGCTCCGCTGTCCCTGGGATTCTCCAGGCAAGAACACTGGAGTGTGTTGCCATTTCCTTCTCCAATGCATGAAAGTGAAAAGTGAAAGTGAAGTCGCTTAGCCATGTCCTACTCTTCGTGACCCCATGGACTACAGGCCACCAGGCTCCTCTGTCCATGGGATTTTCCAGGCAAGAGTACTGGAGCGGGGTGCCAGTGCCTTCTCCACCTCTCTGAGATATCCATCCTCATTTCTCATCCAGGGAGAGACTATCCAGTGACACCAATCAGAGGACTCTGTGAAGAATAAGAGGAAACAGTGGGGTCAATATATATTAGGAAGATTAAACAGATTTAGTTTGAATTTGGGAGATGAGTAGCTGAAGAAGACAGCAGCATTTGTTGCTTGGGTGATGATGCAGCTAGTGATGCCATCAGTCAGATAAATAGTATAATGCATTTGGGAGTAAATTTAGTGAGGCTAATATTGATAATTGTCTTAGCAGTAATAGAGAGCAGGCTTAAGTCTTTTCAATATGTTTTGCTGTACTCCATAGAATATGCTCATCTCTCTTCGCCTGTCCAGAGAGAACTTACAAATCAACACCATTACATGTTATTAATTTTCTGAAATTACTGGGAACATATCGAAGTGTGGATTTTTCAATATAAGGTGAGGAGGAAGTTTTCAACAAAGTAAAAATACACCACATGTTAATAATCCATGTTAATGAATGGAGTGGAACTTTAACAAACATGCTAAATATGCCAATTCAAAAGTCAGTTCTATACATAGCCAGTAGTATTTTCTCCCTCTGGATTTTCTAATCTATCTCAAATAAAAGTCTAAAAGTAGTTGTTATCGAACAATGGACAGGAAAATACGTAGCTCTAGTAAGAGTCACAATTCTGAAGAGTCATTCATTTACAAGAAGTGTGTTTAACCTGTTAGATTGTGCAGAGCTGCACATGATTAGATAATTTGCGCAGGCATTTGTGTAATTCAGAATTGGGAATTCAGTCACTTTCCTGTGGTGGCAACACATCTCCATTGAAAAGCTTATAAGGAGAGTGTGGCAACCTACTCCAGTGTTCTTGCCTGGAGGATCCCATGGACAGAGGAGCCTGGTGGACTACAGTCTATGGGGTCGCAAAGAGTTGGACACAAATGAAGCGACTTAGCATGCATGTACACACACGCATATCTAAAATCTGTAGTATCTCAAGGGGTTAGCTCTATGTAAGTTATGTATGCACCTACAAAGATAGGTATATCATTATTTTGACCCTCTTTGTTACACTTCAGTTCTGTTCAGTCACTCAGTCATGTCCAACTCTTTGCAGCTCCTTGAACCACAGCGCACCAGGCGTCCCTGTCCGTCACCAACTCCCGGAATTTACCCAAACTCCTGTCCATCGAGTCAGTGATGCCATCCAGCCATCTGTCATCCCCTTCTCTTCCTGCCCCCATGCCCCCAATCCCTCCCAGCATCAGGGGATGGATTTTCAAATGAGTCAGCATTTCTCATCAAGTGGCCAAAGTATTGGAGTTTCAGCTTTAGTGTCAGTCCTTCCAATGAACACCCAGGACTGACCTCCTTTAGGATGGACTGGTTGGATTGCCTTGCAGTCCAAAGGACTCTCAAGAGTCTTCTCCAACACCACAGTTCAAAGGCATTAATTGTTTGGCACTCAGCTTTCTTCACAGTTCAACTCTCACATCCATACATGACCACTGGAAGAACCATAGCCTTGACTAGATGGACCTTTGTTGACAAAGTAATGTCTCTGCTTTTGAATTGCTGTCTAGGTTGGTCATAACTTTCCTTCCAAGGAGTAAGTGACTTTTAATTTCATGGTTGCAATCACCATCTGCAGTGATTTTGGAGCCCCCCAAAATAAAGTCTGACACTGTTTCCACTTTCCCCATCTATTTCCCATGAAGTGATGGGACCAGATGCCATGATCTTAGTTTTCTGAATTGGTTACACATAAAACCCCCAATAAAAACAGCAAACATCACAAATGGCTGCATCCTTAGACAATGCTGTGCAGCAGAAGGATCACTGTGTTCTAGCACCTTCTCTTCCTCTTATTTGATGTGACTCTGAAAAAAAATCTCAATTCTTTCCTGAACCTCAGTTTTTATTTCCACGAAATGACAGAGTTTCACCAAAAGCAAAAAAAAAGAATAATTTGTATCCAAGTTCTTTAAGCCCCAAACAGAATTCTTTAAGCCAAGCCTGCATGTGCTCTCTAATTCGACATTTGGGATTAACATAATTCTAATTTTTTTCTCCAAAATCTGTATATCTGATTAAAAAAAAATCTAAATAAAAATCTGTGAGAGATTAAGTCTCTTCTATGACTGTGGTTCAATCATAAACCCTTATTACTAAATTCAGACTGAAACTGAAGAAAGTAAGGAAAACCACTAGACCCTTCAGGTACGCTGCTGCTTCTGCTGCTGCTGCTAAGTCACTTCAGTCGTGTCCGACTCTATGTGACCCCATAGACGGCAGCCCTGAATCAAATCCCTTACAATTATACAGTGGAGGTGAGAAACAGATTAAAGAGACTAGATCTGATAGAGTGCCTGATGAAATATGGACAGAGGTTCTTGACACTGTACAGGAGACAAGGATCAAGACTATCCCCAAGAAAAAGAAATGCAAAAAAGAAAAATGACTGTCTGAGGAGGCCTCACAAATAGCTGTGAAAAGAGGAGAAGGGAAAAGCAATGGAGAAAAGGAAAGATATACCCATTTAAATGCAAAGTTCCAAAGAATAGCAAGGAGAGATAAGAAAATCTTCTTGAGGGATCAGTGTAAAGAAATAGAGGAAAACACTAGAATGGGAAAGACTAGAGATCTCTTCAAGAAAATTAGAGATACCAAGGGAACATTTCATGCAAAGATGGGCCCAATAAAGGACAGAAATGGTGGGGACCTAACAGAAGCAGAAGATATTAAGAAGAGGTGGCAAGAATACACAGAAGAACTGTAAATCAAAGATCTTCATGACCCAGATAATCACGATGGTGTGATCAATCACTTAGAGTCAGACATCCTGGAATGGTGAAGTCAAGTAGGCCTTAGAAAGCATCACTACAAATACAGCTAGTGAAGGTGATGGAATTCTAGTTAAGCTATTTCAAATCCTAAAAGATGATGCTCTGAAGTGCTGCACTCAATATGCCAGCAAATTTGGAAAACTCAGCAGTGGCCACAGGACTGGAAAAGGTCAGTTTTCATTTCAATCCCAAAGAAAAGCAATGCCAAAGAATGCTCAAACTACCACACAATTGTACTCATCTCACACACTAGTAAAGTAATGCTCAAAATTCTCCAAGCCAGGCTTTAGCAATACCTGAACTGTGAACTTCTAGATGTTCAAGTTCGTTTTAGAAAAGGCAGAGGAACCAGAGATCAAATTGCCAACATCTG
>SJYA01000205.1:1934992-1986736 GCA_006410615.1 Neotragus moschatus
ATGCCATGATCTTAGTTTTCTGAATGTTGAGCTTAAAGCCAACTTTTTCACTCTCCTCTTTCACTTTCATCAAGAGGCTCTTTAGTTCTTCTTTGCTTTCTGCCATAAGGGTGGTGTCATCTGCATATCTGAGATTATTGTTCTCCCGGTAATCTTGATTCCAGCTTGTGCTTCTTTCTGCCCAGCATTTCTCATGATATACTCTGCATAGAAGTTAAATAAACAGGGTGACAATATACAGCCTTGATGTACTCCTTTTCCTATTTGGAACCAGTCTGTTGTTCCATGTCTAGTTCTAACTGTTGCTTCCTGACCTGCATACAGCTTTCTCAAGAGGCAGGTTAGGTGGTCTGGTATTCCCATCTCTTTCAGAATTTTCCAGTTTATGGTGATCCACAGTCAATAAAGCATTGTCAATAAAGCAGAAATAGATGTTTTCCATCTCTCAGTGTTTATCAAAACATTACCAAATACTGGACTCTATTCTAAGCAATGAAGATATAATGGTAATTCAAGAAAAAAGCAAACAAGCAACTCTTGATCCCTGGATTTATGAAGTTTACAGTCTAGGGACTTTGAAAGATGACCATGTTCCTCTTTCCCTTAAGTATTCTCCCTCCCACTGCCCCCCACCTGTCTCTAAATTCCAGTTTTACTATCTTGTCTCTTGAGGAAAGGGATGGAGAGAGTTCAGAGTGGCTACTGAACCTCTATTTTCTCTTGAGCAATGCTAAGTCACTTAGTTTTGTGTCCGACTCTGTGCGACCAAATAGACGGCAGCCCACCAGGCTCCTCCATCCCTGGGATTCTCCAGGCAAGAACACTGGAGTGGGTTGCCATTTCCTTCTCCAATGCATGCACGCATGCTAAGTTGCTTCACTCTTGAGCTATGTTGGATGCAATTGGAAGGGCCCTCTATTAATTCACCTTGGGCCCATTGGAGTTTTGACCATCTGAAAACTGTTACATTTAGCAACATTTTCCTTTTCCTGATCTCATATTCCCATCAGTTCCAATCACTACTCTCTGGGAGGCTCTGATTAAATGTGGTATTTGGATAATGAAGAGATGGTAAATTCTGGTCATGTCATGAGAAGAACTTTGATCCTAAGTGAATAATGACTAGTTTTCACAGCCTTGTTCCTTTGTTTCTCTTCCTAAATATGTATCTAAAGGATACTTCCTTTCCTTGTTGATAAAATTAATTTGGTTCATGTAATAACCAAATTATTACAGTTATGACCAAGGCTTTATGATGTGCATATAGCCTTTATTATTTCAAAACCCTTTGTTGTTCATTGTATCTGTTGATTTTCACAAAAATTCTGTGAGATGGATATTACATCCTTCTTTTACATAATGAGGTGATTAAAGAGGTAAAGAGGATTCCTGAATTGACCACTAATTAAGGAGCATCCTGGGCTTCCCAGGTGGCTCAGTGATAAAAGAATCCACCCGACAGTGCAGGAGACAGGTTCCATTCCTAGGTTGGGAAAACAACAGCAACCCACTCCAATATTCTTGTCTGGGAAAATCCCATGGATGGGGTGGACTACAGTCCATGGGGTTCCAAAAGTCGGACACAACTTAGAAATTAAACAGCAACAAAGAGCATTCCATGTTTTTGTACTAGAAGGTATTACCATTCAAGTAGGAAATGACAACCCACTCCAGTATTGTTGCCTAGGAAATCCCATGAACAGAGGAGCCTGGCGGGCTATATTCCATGGGGTCACAAAAAGTCAAATATGACTGAGCGACTAACTAAGCACAATACTACCATTACTCAGAATACATATCAACAGCCACTCTCTTTGCTGGTGTGTGTGTGTGTGTGTGTGTGTGCGCGCGTGCGTGTATTTGAGTGAGAGAGAGAAAAAAAGATTAGAGAAATGAGGAAAAGGAGATCTAGTTAAGAGAGAAAAGAATTTCAATTTCAACGGATGTTCCAGATCTGAATCCGGACCTCAGATCTTTTTAATGGCATAAAGGTTTTTGGTTTGTCTGAACAGAGAATGGGAAGGAAACCTTGAAAGAGAGCCAATTGCTACAGATGACTAGGCAGAGAAAATGTCCAGTGTTGCTAGGAGACCAGTTCTGCCGTCAGGCTCAGGAATGAGAACACGCTGGATGGAGGGCATAGGGCTGGAATTCTTGTTTGACATAAACTATTGAATCACGCATGCCAGTGAGGCTGAGTCAGAATCAACCAGAGCTAAAAGCAGTCAAGAAAGTTTTCCTACTTTCTTTTTTTTTAATTTTTTCTCTTTAAAAAAAAGATTATTTTTAAAGTATAAACCCCTAATTAAAGATTCAGTGGTAAATATGGGATACTTAGACATTTTTAGTACCATGCTGAGGCAGAGGGTTATAAACTGTTTTAAACCATCATTCAGAATGAGAAACACTTTCTCTGGAAATAGTAAGCTGAAAGGGACTTTTAGTTTGCTTGTTTTCAGAGTTCCTTTGAGGTAGTTGAAGTTATTGATCAAATGAATCATCATTACTGAGTTAAGGTCAAGATTCTTTGTATTGTTTGTAAGAGAAGACAGCATGGTGTGCTCTTACCTGGACTTAAAAAACCTTTTTATTCATTTCTGTACTCATATAAGTAATCATTACAGTCATGCAGGCCATCTTTTCTTTGTGGGTTTCCTTTGACTCAGATCACTGAGGCCAGGTTTGTGGATTACAATATCTTCTGAAATGTTTAGCTTTATTTCATTCCAGGACCACAGACAGATGTCACCAACTTGATCAATTACATTCATCCTATGTGGATCACAAGGCAAACTTGGAGATGATATGGGTCAGTCCTGAAGCAAGTCCTATCACTCTGCTGGAGCCATAATAATAGCTACTTCATCTTTGCATGATTAAGTTAGCACGTCAATGTATTTAAGGACTGCTCAGCGTTTCATTTCCTAGAGCCAGGAACAACTTCAGGGAAAGTTCTGGCTTTTGCTAGTTTTTGGTAAAACACATTCTCTCACTTGTCAAGATTGCAGGAAGCAGGGAGCTCTTGGCTCTCAAAATCCAGAGTGTATTCCTGCCAAAGCATATAAGTCTCTCAAAATTAAAGATATTTGTCCTTAATTGTTTCAGTTTTAACATATATGTAATCTCACACCCTAAAATAGCTGGAAGCCACCAATGCTGGCAGTGAAGGTTGAGCTCAGGAAGAAATGAACCCAAAGTTGTCCAAGAAATATGAACTGAATAGATGAAATAAAATCTGCTTAATCCCCTTTGAATACTTTGCAGAGCAACAGTTTATGTTACCATGAGCAGTATAAGACAAAGCTGTGTTTAAATTTCCCTAGAGGATTTTCTTTGAAAGGTTTCTGATACATCTTCAGAAGAAATACTTTTGTTTGGAAAAGTTTAAGGATAAACCATTCCAAAGTACAGATTCATCATATTGCTGCTCTAATGTTAAATCTTCAGTGATTCCTATGGCATGTATAGTGTCTGAATTAGTCTGGAATTCAAGGCTTTTACAATCTGAGCCATTTTATCTTTCAGGCGGATCTACCACTAATCCTAAATCTCCCAGGTACCAACCCAAACTCTTTCCTACTCATCTTTTCCTTGGTACCTCTCTCTCTCATCTTACATATCTGGATTCTATCATCTTTTCAAGCTCCTTCTCCAGTGCTCTGCCTTTCAGGAAGCTTTCTTTGACCTGTGCAGTTTGGGAGACTGTTTTCCCATCTCAGAAATCTCATAAGGTTTTATCGCTGAGTGCATTTATTCTTTTCAACCTTGTGGATCAGTTTTTTCATCAAGTTTTCTCTTCATTACTAGGCTTTTAGCTCCTTGAGAACAGAGTCCCTTTCTGTTTTACTTCCAGGTTGGTCAAAGTGTGCTAATTATATGCTAATAAGTGATGGAGTGGATGAATGGATTATATGCTAATAAGTGGTGGAGTGGATGAGTGAGATCGGGAGGAAGTGCTGTTTGTCAGGTGACCTCATGTAGGGTGAAGGGAGAGCAGCAGTGTACAAAGTGAGAGGACAAATCCATTCTAATCAAAAGGAGAGGTTTCACAAGAAAGTGATTGTAGGCAGAGCTGTCTTAATTGTCCAAAGGTTTAATTCTTTGCACATATTCCTCTCTCTATTGTACTTTCAGATCTTTTCTTTCTTTATTACAGTTTTGTAATTTATCAAAGAACCGCAAAGAACTGACTCATCGGAAAAGACCCTGATGCTAGGAAAGATTGAAGGTAAAAGGAGAAGGGGATGACAGAGGATGAGATGGTTGGATGGCATCCCCGACTTGATGGATATGAGTTTGAGTAAGCTCTGGGGATTGGTGGTGAACAGGGAAGCTTGATGTGCTGCGGTCCATGGGATCACAAAGAGTTGGACATGACTGAGCAACTAAGCTGACTTGAATTTATCAAAGGGAACTAAGAGGATGCATGAAAAAGTGAAAGAAAAAGGCATGGCACAATCAAAGTTACAGTAAATCCCCGACATATGAACCTTCAAGTTGAAAACTTTCAAAGATGTGACCATGCATCCGCATGTCCAGTCACGTAAGTTATTTCATATGTCTGGTGTATATCGTCACCTGTGTGCATCCTGTACAAGTAGTTATGCTTTTCTGTGCTTTACTATATAGTACTGTATAGAATACAGATACACAGTATCTTTACTTCAAGCCCAAGATTCTGGAAGCAAGCATAAAAACAGCAATGATGTAGCTGCTACTACTATACTTTTCAAGGTACTGTACTATAAGATTTAAAGTGTTTTCTTTATTTTTTATGTTGATTTTTTTATGTATTATTTGTGTGAGAAGGATTGTCCATCTATTACAGTACAGTAGTATATAGCTGATGGTGTTAGATATCTAGGCTAACTTTGTTGGACATAGGAACAATTGAACTTAACAAATGTGCCCCCGAATGGAACTCATTCACGTGTAGGGGATTCACTGATTGGCTACAGAGGCAATAGGTTGCCCTTTACTTGTGGACACACCCTCTCTCTCTTTATCTTTCCCCTTGTGATTGCAATGAGATGGGGTTGGTTCCATAATATTCATACACAATATAGCTTTTCTAAACATGAAAGTTATGTTGTGTTTAAAAACCTTAGGAGATTGCTTTCTCTTTACAGAGATATCTTTACTGTGGGATTATAAATTTAGAATCATAATGTTCTAGATTTACTTTCAGACTCACTGGAATAAATGTGATCTTAAATGGTTCAATGACACTTTACTAATGAATAAGTTGAAACTATACAGAAGCGAATGGCACCCCACTCCAGTGCTCTTGCCTGGAAACTCCCATGGACGGAGGAGCCTGGTAGGCTGCAGTCCACGGGATCACTGAGAGTTGGACATGACTCAGTGACTTCACTTTCACTTTTCACTTTCATGCATTGGAGAAGGAAATGGCAACCCACTCCAGTGTTCTTGCCTGGAGAATACCAGGGACAGGGGAGCCTGGTGGGCTGCCATCTATGGGGTCGCACAGAGTCGGACACGACTGAAGCGACTTAGCAGCAGCAGCAGCAGCATACAACAGCAAGTGATTTAGTTAGAGTTGTATAGTTTTTTAAATAAAGACTCAAGAGTAAAATCCAATCTTAAATCATAGGTTAAATATCCTGTTTTTTGTTGGTCTGGGAATATTTTTTGATTTAATGATAAATTGTTCACTGAGTGATCTGAGTCAAAAAAACAAACTGCCCTCAAAGGATTCTTAGTAAGTCATCTTTATCATTTTAAAAATTCAGGTAAAGCCCTGATTCACCAAACAGTCTTATTTGTAGCTCATTTGAGGTATGGCCTTAGTTCCAAAGGAGCAAAAGTCTTTGGCTGCACTTGAACTGTCTGTTTCCATTATCTGTTGCAAGCATCTCTTCCTCTAGTTCTTGATTATGGGGCATCCATACCCCACTGCACCACTGGGTTTGGAAAAAGAAATTCAGCTTACCATCAGCCAAGCCATAGACATTCTGGCCCTGCTGTTTGCACTTGTCCTACTTTCTTTGACCGCACTGTAATTTCTGAGCACACAACTGTCATCATCCTTCGATCATGCCCACCAGAGCTGTGATGACAGCCACAGTCCCCAGGCCACGTGACAGCAGGCATTCTTGGCCTTCGTGGTTGATGATCTTCTCACTGTCTACACTCAAGCATGCCTGTAGCTGATTATCTCAGACTGTGCCTGAAAGTTGAAAGGAGGCAGATGGTTTGTGGTTCATTGTGAGGAGTAAGGTCTTATCAGGGCTGTTTAAACAGTGGAATGCTTCCCAAGCCGTTGCGGCATTTCTTATCTGTAGCTTTGAGGAGGTGGGGTGCGGGGATAGACTCAGTGACCTTTCAGGTTTCCTGCCAACTCGGCTGTGAGTCTCTAGGAGGAAGCCAGGGGTCAATGGCTGGATTCGCTTTTAATGTTTTTCACCGAAGTATGACATATATAAAATTGCACACACTGTAAGTCACACAGACTATTTATCATCATTTGCAATCTATTCAAAATTCCAAATTAGATATGTCTGTTTCATTATTGCCAAATTCTGACAGTCAACATTTTTACAGGATTGATTACATGCTACTGTTTATATCATCTTTTTGTATAGCATTTGATTTTGTTTTTGTTATTCGCAGTGATATAAATGCATTTTAAGTATAGTATAGGAAGGCAGTATCTATGATATGAAACTGTTAAAATAGTTTAAAATAATATTTATTAAGTGATTTAAGAATAATGCTTATTTTTCTGGAATAATATATGTTCATTGTAGCTGATTTGAAAAATACAGAGAAGCAAAGTACAAAAAGAAATCCAAGTAATCAATACTTACTCAACTTTATCACCTAAGCCTAACCATTCACAACACTTTAATGTATATAATTTCAGATACACACACACCACATGTTCATGTATATTTAAACAAATTTGAATCATACTAGGCATATATCATCTAACAATTGTAAATTAAAAATATGAAATCTCTTAAAATTTTAAATGGCTATGATGTAGCTATTGTATGAATATATGGTAATTTATTTAACAAATACTTGCTTAGTTATTTGACCTGTGTTCAGTTTTACAGCCCCATAAGTATTACATGATGCTCATTGTTTAATTTAAATTTTTATTTCTCTCCTGGGTATGTATTTGCTGGGTCAAATAGTATACATGCCTTAAGACATTTGATATATATTGCCAATTGCCCTTGAGAAAGTTGGTATCACTTAATACTCTAAATATCAGAGGCTGAGTATTTGTTTCCTAAAACCACTGCCAACTTTCTTTTTTTTTTTTCAGGTTTTTTTTACTTTATTTTACTTTACCATACTGTATTGGTTTTGCCATACATCAACATGAATCCACCACAGGTGTACATGAGTTCCCAATCCTGAACCCCTCTCCCACCTCCCTCCCCGTACCATCTCTCTGGGTCATCCCAGTGCACCAGCCCCAAGCATCCTGTATCCTGCACTGAACCTAGACTGGCGATTTGTTTCTTACATGATAGTATACATGTTTCAATGCCATTCTCCCAACTTTCTAAATTATACTTAAATAAAGGAAACTATGAAAATTCATTTTGTCTTCATATGCATTGTTGATTATCAATATAAATCATCTGTAAAGTACATTTATTGATCATTGCTTATGTCTTTTGTCCATCATACTGAGGCATCGTTTATTTCTCTCATCACTATATAGGATTTATGTTATGACTAAGGAGATAGTAATCTTACACATATTCTTCTGTTTGTCTTTGTTTCTTGAATTATCACTCAAACTCAGACTCGAGATCAGAACATTTACCCAGAGCTAATTTGAAATAAATCTTAAAGACTAGAAAAATTAATCCCCTTTTAATCAGTCTCAAAAGACTGTTTTACATTTGCAACTTTTTCTTTATGATTTCAACATGTGTGCCTAGAAAGACCCATGAATAGTACAAGAAGATAGTAACTGTAATCTTTTCTGGAATGGAAAGTAGTGAAATAGTCCAACAGTAATTTTAAAATTCTCATTGGAAGAATTTGAGTAGTAATTATTTTATTTTTAACCTTTCTAATAAAAATTGATAATGGCTATCAACCAATATTTGCTCATTGATTATGCAATGCAGGATTATTTAGTAATTACAGAAGTTAGAATGGATTTACGTATCTTCAGAACTGTGAGCATATTAAACAGATTTACTGGGAGAAACTTACTGAATATTTTATTTCAATGTTTTGTCTAGGTGACAGATTCCTTTTAGGAACTGGTACTGGAAAGCCTTTTTACTATAGTTTGTAATAGAAGATTTCAAAATTAATGTAAGCCTTTTAAAGGAAATTTATTTCAGCGTTTAGCTGGTTAACATTTGGTTACTGTCTAAAACAAATCATGATAGCTAAAGCCAAGGTCTTGGAACGTTGCTTAGTTCCTCAGTTTCAGTGCAAAGATGTCATCCAGGAATATGTTGGGATTTACTGAGGAAATTAGGTACTTAGATTTGATGTATCTCTTGGAGGCTAGTGGGGAAAAAAATGTTTCAGAACCTAGAATTAGAGCCAAGTTATGTTACTTTCTAAAATTTCTCTAATAAGTTATTTTTCTTAATTTTATTTATTCTGAATTTAAGTCATTGAAACAAGATCTTGAGAAGTCTCTGTGTAATATGATTAAGCTTAAAGACCAACCTTTTGACTCAGTTAACAGAAGTGAACGAAGTGATGGCAGCACATACCATGATACTTGAAGCTGCAGAGAAGTCTGGTATTTGAGGCAGTTTTGAGGTAATGGCAATTACCACCGCAGGCAGACAATTTGTTTTTACTAAAGATAAGTTTTGAGAAGCCAGACTGAATATGACTTGGTAGAAGTAAGAATGTTTAATGTGGGAGGGATAAATGGCTATATATATATAGTCAAGATTTATTTTCCTGTCAGCTCTTGCCTCCTTGCTATAGGTATAAGCACTCGCTCCTTTGATGGAGTGCTCTTGATTACAGCTCTTGACAAGCAGGAGAAGAAAAGGAGAGGGAGCAGGGCTAAGCAAAGTTTCCAATACTCTTTCAGAGGATGCATTGATTTTTGTAACTAGAAACACACTGGACATTCCTCAATGTCCTTAATGTCCTTTGTCCCAATGCCCTTAATGTTCATTGGGTTAATTCCTCAATTAACTTGAATGCAAGACAAGAAGATTGAATCAAGATTCTTTTTAGAACTGCTTCTACATCTACTGATGTATTATGACTTCAAGAGCATGAGGTAGAGATCATGTGATGAGAACAGTTTCATCTTGTCAAAGTCAAGTCCGTTTGTCCACTGGCTTCTGTAGGCAGATAGACACTGCTTCTTTCCTTCCTATATCTTTTTTTTTATGAAAGATTTTTTTTTGTTGATGTGGACCATTTTTAAAGTCTTTATTAAGTTTGTTACGATATTGCTTCTGTTTCATGGTTTGGTTTTTATACGAAGCATGTGGGATCTTAGTTCCCCAGCCAGGGACTGCTGAACCTGTACCCCCTGCACTAGAAGGCACAGTCTTAACCCCTGCACTATCAGGGAAGCCCCTCCCACCAATCTCAATACTAATGCTAATGATAATAACAACATGAAAGGAAAGAAAATGAATCTCTATGCAAAATCATCACACGCTATCGAGATTTTTGACTAGTACCCTAGACCTAGCCTATTTCCCTTAGCCTTCCAAAGGATTTCATGCATTCTTTTTTCTCTCTTACATCATCAGTTTCTCTATAACCATTGGATGACTTTCATCAGCTCACAAACCTATCTTAATTCACTCATCTTAAAACCAAGAAACCACTTTTGACCTCACTTTCCCTCCATTATCACAACTTTAAAAACTTATCTGGACTTTCTGTCTCTACTTCCTCTCACCTATTTCAATGCTGATGCTAGATTTCCATCTATACCATGCACTGTAATGGCATTCATAAACATCCCCAGTGGTCTACACCCTCTTAGAACTGATGGTCAGTTATCCGAATTAACTTTCTTGACCTCTCAGCTATTATTTCACTTCTCAGCTATTATTTCATGACGTTGTATCTCTAGGGAAACTCTCCCTTCCCTAGCCTTCCTTTCCTTTACTCTTGCTAGATTTCCTTCTATTTAACTAGCTGTTTCCTATCTCCTTTGCTGGATCTTCTCTTCTACTTTACCTCTGCAGTTTTGAGTGCTTGGACATTTCCGTCATTGAGGAGATGGGTATAATTTTAAAACATAGGAAGGACTGGGAAAGGAAGAAAGATGACCATGCTATAAATTTTATAGAAAATTTCCTTGGCTGGAACTTAGAGAGGAGAAGAGAAGTTTAAAATGTCCCATGAAATATGTTTTATCTACTTTGAGACTAGGAAAAGATTTCTAGGGACTCTGAACCCTCAGAGTGTTTTTAGCCCTGAAATTAATAAAAACTAAAGGATGCTCACCTGGTGAGGTTACCGAGCTAATTAAGCCCTGCACTGAAGGCAGCAATTTTGTTTTATTGGGAACCAAAGTCTTAGCAATGTTCCAGAAAAGAAACCAGAAGTGTTTCATAGACTTTCTTCTTCTTCTTGGTGTAATATCTGCAAAGGGTACAACTCTATGGTCTGGGGCCAAACCACATGGAGGCCATTTGTTCCTTAATTCCCTGAATAGTCATTGAGCTTCTACTTCATGGAAAGCACTGATGGGTGAGGCTGTCTTGGGCAAATATGCCAGAGAATATAATTTTTGTTGGAACTAACTAAATTGTCACCTATGAAAATATTGACCTCATTAATATGAAGCTTTTTTTCCCCATGGTTTTTCAGGATACCACTGGGCATGGAATGGTATATGTAGCAGAAGTTTAAAGAGTCATAATAGGAGATTATATCTGGTCTCTGAAAAAAAAAATTGCAACTTCTTTTTAAAAAATAAAAGTCTTAAAAATTATACTTATTTTGTTTTTGAGTGTAAAAGAATCAACATAGAGGGGAACTGAAAATTATTGCCAAAGAAGAAAACTGCTTTATGTAGATTAGCAAATGTCAGTCTTTCCACTGAGCAAAACAGGTGACCCACTAAGGTGATACGCCTTCTTACTCAGGGAGTTGCAACTTTTGCTATTATAAAATTGGCTCTCTGCTCCTGTTTCATCCTCCAGGAATATTGCACTGGTAGATTGATGAAAGGGTAGTTTTTCAAAGTAAACTAACCTACTATATAGTTTTACTTTATGTGTCTTTGCCAAGTTCTTAGAAATATTTTTTTTTAAATAGGAAATTGTCCAATTTTGATGTCAGTTAGGGTTTAGAGTAAGTCCAGTTCACCAAACTTGGCATTTTTAATACCCAGTAACTAGGGAAGCCTGGCATGCTGCATTCCATGGGTCATGGAGAGTCAGACACGACTGAGTGACTGAACTGAACTGAACTAGACTAGGTAATAACTTCCCACCAACATTTATGTGTGTTCAGCAGAGTGAGCATTCCCTCGTGTGGCCAGACCAATGGGGGACTTTCTGTGACCATTAGGGTTGAGGTATGTGGAGTCTTGTCAGCATCAGAGGATGGAACAAGGTTAACTTGCCTACGTTCTTCCATTCTTGTTATTTAATGTCGCTTTTAGTTTTAATTGGCTATTGGAATTTAACAGGTTACTTTCCTTCTCAAGGTCCTTTCAAATGTTTGCTGATGATAAATTCTCTTTAAAGTTCTGAGAAAGGATGCTTTAAATATTTCTAAAATCATTTATGCTTTTGTAAATACTAAAAAATAACTTTTTGTCGGACAGTTATGGGTGAGAAGGATCATAAGTGTATGCTTAATAGGTAAATGGGTCAGCACCATGAGTAAATTAATATTAAATATCAGAGAGTAACCTCATGAGAAAACCACTAAGTATCGAAAGAAAAGCCACAGAGAAATTGAGCTGACACCATATGGTGGGAAGGACACTGAAGATTTGTCACTGGGAGTTTTTGTCACTAATTATTTCTTTTTCTTTTGTGTGTGGGAGGGAAAAAAATAACTAAAAGGGATATGAAAATCACAGAAGGATTTGTCTCTTTCTGTGGAAGAAACATGGAAGTTAAGTTTCTAGACTATGGAAAAGGACCTCATAGTTCAGTCAGTCAGTTCAGTCGCTCAGTCGTGTCCGACTCTTTGCGACCCCATGAATTGCAGCACACCAGGCCTCCTTGTCTATCACCAACTCCCAGAGTTCACTCAGACTCATGCCCATTGAGTCAGTGATGCCATCCAGCTATCTCATCCTCTGTTGTCCCCTTCTCCTCCTGCCCCCAATCCCTCCCAGCATCAGAGTCTTTTCCAATGAGTCAACTCTTTGCATGAGGTGGCCAAAGTACTGGAACTTGAGCTTTAGCATCATTCCTTCCAAAGAAATCCCAGGGCTGATCTCCTTCAGAATGGACTGGTTGGATCTCCTTGCAGTCCAAGGGACTCTCAAGAGTCTTCTCCAACACCACAGTTCAAAAGCATCGATTCTTTGGCACTCAGCCTTCTTCACAGTCCAACTCTCACATCCATACATGACCACAGGAAAAACCATAGCCTTGACNAGTTTCAGCTTTAGCATCATTCCTTCCAAAGAAATCCCAGGGCCGATCTCCTTCAGAATGGACTGGTTGGATCTCCTTGCAGTCCAAGGGACTCTCAAGAGTCTTCTCCAACACCACAGTTTAAAAGCATCAATTCTTTGGCGCTCAGTTTTCTTCATGGTCCAACTCTCACATCCATACATGACCACAGGAAAAACCATAGCCTTGACTAGACAGACCTTTGTTGGCAAAGTAATGTCTCTGCTTTTGAATATGCTATCTAGGTTGCTCATAACTTTTCTTCCAAGGAGTAAGCATCTTTTGATTTCATCGCTGCAGTCACTATGTGCAATGATCTTGGAGCCCCCAAAAATAATGTCTGACACTGTTTCCACTGTTTCCCCATCTATTTCCCATGAAGTCACGAGACCGGATGCCATGATCTTCGTTTTCTGAATGTTGGGCTTTAAGACAATTTTTTCACTCTCCTCTTTCACTTCCATCAAGAGGCTCTTTAGTTCTTCTTCACTTCTGCCATAAGGGTGGTGTCATCTGCATATCTGAGGTTATNATGTTGAGCTTTAAGCCAGCTTTTTCACTCTCCTCTTTCACTTTCATCAAGAGGCTTTTTAGTTCCTTTCCACTTTCTGCCATGAGGGTGGTATCATCTGCATGTCTGAGATTGTATAACTATAGTTCATTCATTTTTTCTCTTATTACATTAATCCATTATATGAATGTGTACCACTTTTCTGTTTCATTTTTTAGTAATTTTCTGCAGGTCATGTTGTTGTGAATATTCTTGTGCATGTTTCTTTATTTACTCGTGCAAGACTTTTCAATAATCTTTTAAGTTTTAGGTCTAACTTTAGGTCTAACTATTTATCCTGTTAAAAAAAAATAACCCTCAATTTATGTTAGGAAATGTTGTTCAAATCATTATATAACTTGCCCCTGTTCATTTTGATAAGGTTGGGTTGACTGAACTGGTATTATTGCCTATATCTGAGAATTATCATTTTATTTTTATAATCTGCTGACTGACTGTGGTCAAACTCAAACCAATAATTCCTCTGAAGTACATGACACAAGATTTCTCCATGTGGTGCTAAGATTAATTTTATGTCTTATAGTGTTGTTTTTTTTCCCCTTCAGCTTTTTTGAGGTATAATTAACAAACAAATAGTCTTATGTTTTAAAGTATCTAACAAAATAACTTCTTTTATAGCCCATGTTTATCACATTTCTGATCATAGACGAAATCATGATTGCTAAATAAACTGATTATGGTGATAAATATTTTCAGATGACATGCAAAAGTTATTTGTTTTACCTCTGCAGTGCTAAACACCATGGACATAATTAGATGATTCTATTTCTCCTGTGGAACCATTTAAAACAACTCTATTCTAAATGTCAAGGTGATTTTGATCAGAGAACGAGGCTTGGTATTAACATTTTGAAATTTGGTTTAAATGATGTAAGAATGGTCATATCATTTTATCTTCATAGAATAATAAAGTTCAGTCATCATGATTCATGACTTGTGAGGAAGCTTTTTTTAAAGTCTTTATTTTTCACTTACAGAATGATTTGAATGTTTTATTTTTAAGTATAAATTATTTTTATTTATCCTGTAAATTTAATGATAAAATGTGATATGTAGTTTATATATTTGAAATAATATATACAAAATTGAATTATAGGAGTCTTTTCATACCAGGAAAAGTTTCTGCCGAATGCCCATCTTTGAGTGTTACTTTGAGAAAATTTGCAACTCTCAGCAGGCTTCTAGTTTTTCATACTTAAAATAGACCATTTCTGTCTCATGAAAAGGAAAATGGAAGTTTATTTTTAAGGAATGTAGAATGCTTTACATATTTGAAGATAACGAGCTTTCTTCTTCCTATTTAGTTTTATAGTTCCTTATATAATCAGTATGATTAAAGTTGTTAGATATAGGATATCAATTTGAACTTCAGATAAACAACAAATCATATTTGTTACATACTTGTTGAATAAAAAATTCATTGGTCATCTGAAATTTGAATTTAGCTTAGCAACCTATATTTCTGTGTGCTAAATATGGCAACTCTAAATGTGATTCAGTTTTTATAAAAAATATAATTTTTAGTTATAGACTTTACTATAATTCTTGAGAAAAGTCTTAAAAAATACAGAATAGAATCGTAATGGTTGTTATTTCTGATGATTAGAGAGGAGGAGGGAAGATTTTGCATTCTTTCTGTATACTCTGTATTGCTTTAATACATTGCAGCATGGTTATATTTTTTCATGCTTAACAAATTTTGATATAAGTGGTAAAGATACTTTGGATTATAAAAAGTGATGGGTACTGTCATAGAGTTTATAAGTTGGAGGCAGAAGTAATCACAGAAGTAAATAGAAAATAGAAATTACAGTAGTCTCACAAAAGAACAATTTTAATGTTATGAGATTATACAACAGGAAAATTGAGTTGGTTTAAAAAATTAGTGAAAGCTTTCTTGAAGTCGTTTGAATTTCAGTGTGAAAGAGTTAGTGTGGGCATTAACGCGGTGAAGAGATTAGCCTTTTTGACAGAATGATATGTGAGAAGTACCTTGGTGAGTGGGAGAAGCCGAAGGGGAGAGAGCAGGAGGGAGAATAGTGCAAATGAAGTTGGAGAGAAAGAAACGGGCTACGTTCTGTTGAGACCTGTGTTCCCTGCTTTCCTCCTTAATGCATTGTGAAGCCATTGAAGGGTATGATGCCGGTGGTGCTGACAGGATCTATTTGTGTTTTAAAAAGATCATTTTTGTTGCAATGAGGAGAACTGCTGTGATCGGTGGGTGCTGCCATGAGAGAGGATGTTGGTAAACCAGTAGAGAGATGATATGGTAGGAATTCTTATGAGAAGTAGGAGTTGATCTTGGTAGGGAGGCTGGAGATGGAGAGGAGTAGAAGAAGATTTGAGGATTATTTAGGAGGTTAATTTTTTGGTATTTAATGATGATGTATGGCTGTCATCAAGAGAGAAGTGGTTTTCAGGATAACATCTGGGTTTCTGACTTGCACAGTAAATGCAATTAAAAGTAATAGCAAAGCTAATGAAAATTTAAAAGAGTTCTCTAGAGAGGAAGGTTAGCAATTAAAATGAAATTATGTGGGGAATTTTTGAAATTATATATGATAGTAGGAGGTGCGTGGATCTGCACCTTCATATATAATATCAATATTTTTTCATATGTAATATGAATGTATTGTAAAATACTACTTACCTTGAAATTAAGTTTGGTCATTTAGTACTAGTTCATGTTCATATACATGCAGTTGAAATTATTTTGAAGTCATTTATTTTTCAGTATTTGTGACAAAACAATTATGATAATGATAATTATAAAATAAAAAGTAGCAGTTCCTTTCTCAGCTTTTCTTAGGGAGATATTCAGTACTTTAAAAAAAATAAATCTATAGTTTTATTAAGACAAAAACTGACAGTGTTGATATGAACTTTATATTTAAACAAAAGTTTTCACAGAAATCTAACAGATGCTTAAAAATTACAGTGGAGTTCTAGATTCAGGTCTCGATGATGTCAGAAACTGATGGATCTCATGATTCAAGATAGCGTTTGGGTTTTAGTTCATTCTTATGATTAAAGATTTTATTTTATTATAAAGTGAACCACTGCCCCAGTAAGAAAATTAAATCTTCTGAGACCAGGGCTTTTGAAATCGTTCTGCTCTTGAACTTGTACTGTCAGTAACTGAACCATGCCCCAATAGTTTCAAAGTTCAAAAATAGAGGCTCCAAAAGTTTCCACCCTATGAGCACTGGCCCTTGTCTTTCTCTACTCACCTACCTCCTATACCACCTTCTTGAGCTTCTCCTTAGTCTCCCAGCCATGCCCGACTCTTTGCAACCCCATGGACTGTAGCCCGCCAGGCTCATCTGTCCATGGGATTCTCCAGGCAAGAATCCCGGAATGGGTTGCCATGCCCTCCTCCAGGGGATCTTCCCAACCCACGGATTGAACCAAGGACTCCAGCATTGCAGGCAGATTCTTTACTGTCTGAGCCACCAGGCAAGCCCATATCACCCTCTGCCCTTCCCAAAATATTTCATCCAGTGGCTTCGATGGGGAAGCTATTTGTAACTTTATAATTGGAAAAGAAAGGGTCGTCTTGTCAGTTTCAAGAATGAACACCTCTAAGACAAAATGATCTGCCAGTGTTCACAAGACTTTACCTCCACAACCAATTTCCATCCCCCAAGTGGCAGCTTTGGTAACTTCTTAACTGGCTTAATCCATTGTTGGGAACAGCATTAAGCTCAGGCAGGGAACACTATGGCTTCTGTGTTTCAGGCATTCATAGCTTTTAAACAGTCGCTCACTATCCTCATTGTGGTTGCCAATGACATTTTTTGAAAAGCTGCAGTACTGGACACAGAATCCAATCATCATTAGTGGTTCTTTCCTTTGTTTCACTGTTTCCCCAAATGTATCCTAACCTATCTCCCTTCTTTCACACCCCATCCGACCCACCCCAAATAATACACTAATAATAATACACTAGCCAAAAACTGTACGCATGCTTTGCTGTAAGAATCGCAGAGTTCACACTATTAGGCAGGTGGCTGTGGGCTGTGGATGTGCTCTTTAAAGTGTCTGTACAGTGTTTCCTGGTCCCCCACATCCCATCCTGAAAGTTTTGTCCGTCATAGAAGGGCCTTTGCTCTTCTTAACAAAGTTCAGAATCGGTTACCTTGAAACACTGACCCTCCTTTTCCCCCACTGGGATGGGTGTGCAAACTATGTAGCATGGAGCAGCTTTAAAGCCCTTGGGCTGCTGTAGAGCACAGAAACTATACTGGCTCATCAAGGGACATCTTCTCAAGCCATCTTTATGATGTCAAGACAAGTAGAACTCCTCCTTTCCTCCACTTGAAACCCAGAGTCAGATGTGAAAGGGGCTGGTACTCAAGAGAGTTAATTCTTGTCATTGTTTTTATCATCATCCTCTGAGGGGTAGGGATGCCATGTCAGCCTTTCCTCATAGAGGTGTATGACTGTCTGTGGGCACTTGACCTTGGCTTCCTTGTCAGGGACCAAGTCAGTGGCATCAAGAGTTTTTCCAATTCATCTGAAGCATGAGTTCTCCACTGGAGTCTGTTGCTCCCATAGCCTATTCCAGTTCCAAACTCTGGACAAAGCCTCATGGGTTTTCTGACTCTTCTTTCTTCTTGTTTGGTTTGCTCTCTTCCACCTTATTTTCCGAATCCAAATCAGAATCAGCTTTGCACTTGCCTCCCTCTGATTTATTTGTCCTGTGTGCTTTCTTCTGCAAATGCAGAAACTCGGCCGTGAGGCCAGGGCATTCCAGGTTCTCTTCTGCTCCATGCATTGTCCTCTGAGAACCCCTTCCACTTCAGGAGGTGCTCCACTTTACCGTGTACCACCGGGCAGTCTGAAACTTTTTCCACCACACATTTTCTTCCTCTTCTTCTAGCACCTCCTTCCACTTTCATCTGGTTTTCTTTTTCCCCATAGTGCCTGCCAACTTTCTGGTATAAACGGTGACACTGCTCAGAGCAGTGCCCACAACCATGAGAGGAATGGCTGCCGCACTGCTGGGGAGTCTTGTCCGGCCAGCCAGGGAAGTGGCGACTTCCCTGAAGACCAGAAAAACAGCAAGCCCAGTGCCCTTGGTCACACCCCCTTCCTGAAGACCTACCTGGTCCAGGCCAACTGCCCTCCCCTCGGCCGAACAAAAGGGCCTCGCACTCTTTCAGTACTTTGAGTAATTTATTCTATTGGAAGAATAGATTCTTGATTTGAAAATACCATTCTGAAATAAGATGACTTGCCAACCGTGAGTTCTTAAGTGTACTCATGCTGTTACTATTTCTAATGTTTATTCCACAGTATTTGTAGCCTTTTCTTAGATTTCTCTGTCATTGGTTGATCAATACCTTTCACTTATTTATCCATCTTCCCACAGAAGTCCTGATCAGTAACTCTTTTGCCTTAAAACTTTCTATGAATCCTTATTGCCCACAGGATTTTAGTCTAAATTTAATTAACTCGAGTGATACTACCTGTTTACTTTCACTCTCTTGATTGGCTTACATTCATTGCTTTTCTTGGTCCTAAACCATAAATGTGTGTGTGTGTGTTGTGTGTGTGTGTATGTGTGTGTGCGAATACCTCGGTATCTTATTATTATTATTTGGTCATAGTGTGTGGCTTCTAGAATCTTAGTTCCCTGACCAAGGAGTCAACCTGGGCTCTAAGTAGTGAGAATGTGGAGTCCTGACCATTGAACTACCAGGAAATTCACCTTACTGAACTTTTTTAGATCCAGATCAGACATTATCTCCTTTAAAATGTATCCACTCTCTGAGAAACTGAGTGGTTTCCTGTATCATATTTCTCTAAATTTGCATTGCATCTTATTTATATATTTACTACATAATATCACATGTACTTTAATTATTTAAATATTTATTCACATTAAATGTGCGTGTTCAAGAGAACTAGCATGTGATGGTCAATAAACTTCTGTTATGAGTCCTGTTACAATAGTAGTGATTGAAAAGTCTTCAACTATCTTAATATCCAGAGAGAAAAATACATGTCTTATTACAAATCACTGTAGTAGTATTATATGGGTTGAAAGTGTTCTTGGAAGAATGGTCAGTTCTGCCTGGGGGATCAGTTTTTTAAATAGAGGAGCTCAGCTGCTTTTAACACATTTTAGTATAAGATTATAATCCATCATTCTTATGTCAGATGAATTTTTTTAATTAAAATTTTTTTTAAATTAGAAATTAATTGTTTTACAATGTTGTGTTGGTTTCTGCTGTATAACAGTGCTAATCAGCCATAAGTATACATGTATCCCCTTCCTGGCCCCCACCCCCCACCCGGGGTCATTACAGCACCAGGTAGAGCTGCCTGTGTTATACAGCAGCTTCTTATTAAGCTATCTGTTTTACAAATGGTAGTGTATATATATCAGTGCTATTTTCTCAATCTGTCCTACCCTCTTCTTCCCCCACTGTGCCCACAAGTCCATTCTCTAGGTCTCAGTCGCTATTCTTGCCCTGAAAATAGGTTAATTGCACCATTTTCCTAGATTCCACATTTATGTGTCAATATATGATATTTGTTTTCCTCTTTCTGACTTGTTTCACTCTGTATAACACGCCAGATGAATTTTTCTTTCCTGCCATCTTCATTGTGGATGCCATCTTAGCATTCTCAAACATTTATAAATGAAACATGGTAGAAGTAACTAAAATAAATCTACCTCTGTTTTTTTTTCCTTTTATAACAGATTTTATTGGTTGTTTTGAGGATCACTATACAGACATTTCAATTTGTACACAATTCTTCACATACGTACCAGAAATCTAAAATATCATGTACTTGTGATTCTTAACAGTTATTCTAGTGACTTTCCAGCTTAAAATTTGGAGGAAACTTTCCTTAACAGGATATCAAGTACCAATATCTTCAAATATTGATATGTTGTTACATCATAAGTCCCATGGATTCACAATTTAATATCATATACACTACATACCCAAACTGTCAATTGTTCACAGCACATTAACCAAGTTACTAGGAAAACTGGACTACCACGACCAAAGATGTTATAGTATAGTGCACAAAATTCTGACCAGGAGAGCCAAGATCAAAAAGTGGTCTGCTGTAGGAAATAATTCTACCAAAACAATATGGGAAGAGAAGTAATTTAAAGTGTTCAATACATTAAATGCACAAGTGACTCCAAACTGCCATTTAGTATGCTTTTGTATTACAGGATATAAAAGCTACCCCCCCCCCATCTATGGAATGTTAAGCTGACACCCAAGACAATCAAAGCCTCCCGTATCCAATATCCCACTATTTTCTGGTTGTACCAAAAAATAAACAACCAGCAAATGATTTCACCTCTTAAAAAAAAGCATTTACACTTAAAAAATGGGATAAGGTGAGATTCCCTCCGTTTTAAAAATGTTTCTAGAGCTACTAAAAACCTTGCATTTACAAAATAGTTGATAAAAATATTCCTCTGGATTGTACAAAAAGGGAAACAGGGACCACTGACAGGACTCGGTGTGTGGTTATTAATCAGACTTGGCTTCTTTCTCTTCTGCTTCATCAGAGGCTGGACTCTCCTCGTTTTTAGTCTCCTCCATTTTCTGCAAGTAAGTCTTCTTTAGTCACCGGGTTGGCCACTTCCGCCCGTTTTCCCTTTGCTTCTCTTTTCCCTTTTGTTTGCACTTTTGGTCTGAAGATTTATCCTTTCCTGCCGCCTTTTTTGGCTTCGTTTCCATTTTTGCAGGAGCCGGTTTAGCTGACAACCTCGCCCATCTCCTCTTGGGCTCCTCCTTCACCGCCCTCTCGGCGGAGCTGACCTTCCTCTTGGGCATGTGGCGACGGGGCGGGTGAGAGTCGGGTGCCTGAGGGCCGTGGCGTGCCGAAGCTGAGTAGCCTGACCACAGCCGCTCCTCCCGCCCTCCTCCCGCCGTCCAAGCTGCTGGGACCCGCCTACCTCTGTTGTTTAAAACAAATGATTTCAAAGTTATCCCAGTAGATTATAGGCAGCCTTTCCCTTAAGTGATTTTATTTCCAGTAATTTCAGATGTTTAGGTGCTGACAGCTTATACCATCTTGTCATTCCTCTGTTACTATTAGAAGGCAGGGCTCACAAATAAAATTACCTCATCCAATGTCTTGTGTCTTTTCTGAAGAGTTTCATCAACTTATTTTCAGCCTTGGTTTGTTTCTGAAGCCTTCCTATAGAAATAGGAACCTCTTGGTTTACAAATAGCTTTTTAGAGTAATTAGAAAAGAATGGGGAGTTATAAGAAAGAAGCTAAATTTTAAAAAGATAAAAATTATATATGACTGAGAAAACTTGACCTTGCTTTGGCTAACAAGTAAAAGAAAATAACTTTTTATGTAATTTGAAGAACAGATTTTTCTTTTAAGAAATTCCAAAAGGAAGATTCTAAAAATTTTCTGCAAAGGCTTCCTTGACAGTCTGTTGGTTAAGATGTCACCTTCTCATGCATGGGGTGTGGGTTCCATCCCTCCTCAGGGAGCTAAGATCCACATGCCTCAGGGCCAAAAACCCAGAATGTAAATAACCGAAGCAATAATGTAACAAATTTAGTAAAGGCTTTAAAAGTGGTCCACATTTTTAAAAAAAAAACACAACACTATTATGCAGTAAGAGCATAATCTGATATATTTAGTTAAAAGCAAAAAACAAAATTACTTCTGTTCTTGATAGTCATACATATATCAGTACTGCAAAAAAGCTGATTAAAAAGGAAAAGCAGTCTTAATATTCTAAGGAAAATTGAATGACAACCTTATAATAAAAGATTTAATCATATGAAACTAAGAGAAATAGCCTTTAGTATTCTAGTTCTTTGACATTATGTAGCAACATAATGAAGAGGTTAAAGGAAAATGATTAATTTTATGATAAATAAAGATTAGTTCATTGATTTTAAAGGCAGACCTGCCTACCTAAGATTTAAATTGAAGAACTTGTTTTGTGGAGACACAGTCTTAATATAGCAAACCTCTTTGAAAACATCTGAATACACAGTACTCCTTTGCTAAGGTTATCACTTAGCAAAGTGCTATCTTAGAAAAGATAGCACTAAAGGCATTCCTGAATCTGTTTCTTGTCATTTCATTTACATGGCCCGAGTCTCCTCCAAAGTCTTTCTTTTGAAAGTGATTGAAAATATTTCCCAAAAGGTGCTGGATTCCATATTTTTGTGGAAGGCTCCTTAATGATTTGTGGCAGTTAAAATAACTATGAAGAACAAGAGAAGATCTTTAAAATGTACGCTGTGTTATTGTATAATATTATGTTTGATTTTTTGTGATTTTTTTTCATTCAAAACAGTTTTATAGTATATAGATATGTCACTTATAATTGATTAAATGATTGTATTGATTTCCAAAATTATCAATTTCATGATCAAGAAGTACCTGTTATTTTAATGTTGTTTGTATGAGAAAATGAGATTTGACTTAAGTCATTTCAGCCCACAGTTTAGTTTCCTAATGAGCATGCTGAAACAATAAAGAATTTTTGTTTAGAGGAATAGATATAGCAACATAGAGTGCTCTCTAAGAAGTACTGTTAGGAAACATTTGGTTAAGCTGAAAAATGAGTTTTAATTTTTACTGTTAGTAATTGAGAACTTATAATTTTGGGGTAAAATCATTTTTTTGAGCTTGCTACTTCTCTTCATTTTATATTTCAAAGTCTGTGCTTTCTAAACAATAGCAAAGAAATATCTTAGGATTCAAAGAAATGAAACAAACTAAAATTGGATATTTCATCAGATTCCAGAGAGTGGTTTTAATTTTCATAGATGTTTTTAGTGTGTTCATATGCTAGGAATTTGAATTTCATCTTTAAATATTTATTTTGAAACTGGATAAAAATTTGCCTGCATCCAGAAAGCATGTCAAAATTGAATTTTTTACATGAAAATTGCCTATTATAGTCTACATTATCTTTAGAGTTTTCTTATATAAGACAAATTAGAAATCTGTTTGTGGAGATGTCTTTTTAGTTGCCTCTGTCCAGAATCAGGGTTTTATTAAAGTACCAAGAATGTTGAATTCCGGTTCAGTGGTCTTTTGAGACAGAAATCTAATTCTGATGGAGTAGTATCCAAAGTGGACTTTTAGGCTAGGCAGAGGATAAGAACAGAACAAAGAAAGGAGAAAATGTCCAGTCATGAGAGAAGCAAGTTGAGAGTAACAGTGGAGAATGCTACCGACCTACACTACCTACTCTAGTCCTTAGAGTTGATCCTCTGAAAGAGAGCAAGCGGTTTTATCAGCATTTCTTCTCCACTGCTGCTATTTGTTGGAGTGTGTAATTTCCTTCAGGTATTTGGGATGGGGAAAAGGTTAAGAGCTCCTAGACTACTGTAACTCTACTTGGTGTGTCTGCTTCCAAGTTTGTTCCTGTGTATTCTTTGTACAAAACTGATATTTTTTCCTCTTTAAATAAATTCATGTTATTCTCCACCCTCTTTTATCATATTGAGAATAGAAAATTCTAACTGCTTTTTCTAACTTAAAAATCTCCTACCTACCTCTCACCACACCTGTGACTCTGCTTCTTTTTCACTCTGTTTTGGCTACACTGCCTTTATATTTCTGTTTAGGGCTGTTCTAGTTGTGCCTTCTGTTTGGAATGGTGGTCTTCCTGCTTTGTAGTTGGCTGCCTTTGTGTCAGCTTACAGGTCAGTTTCATAGAAAGGTATTCCATGACCACTCAGTATTAAGGAGTCACCCATTTCCCCCCTATAACTTTATTATAATTCTCTGAATTATACTTATCACTATATGATAGTTTCCTGTTTTTGTTTATTTCTCTACTAACTACTATATCTCTAGTGTCTACAGTGGTGGTTGGCATATAGATGGCACCTAATACTTACCTGTTGCATGGAAGATTGTATCAGTCACTGCTTTGGGGCTAGCTGTGCTATCCATGTAATACTAGTGTATTTTGTCCAAGTGGTACTGTTCATAATTTTTAGAAACTCCATTTGCTTGCCCTGTAAGTTTTTTTGTAATGAAATTAGAAACCAAATGGCAACAGTGAAATTGTAATTTCAGTCTGAAGTCTGGAAAACTAGCTTTGAATCAGCATTTTCAGCTTTAATATATATTAGGATTAGTCACTATACTTCATTGACTGTGTTCCTTCTTCTGTAAAGTAACTTCTCATAGGGTCTGAGGTTTAAATGAAATAGTATGTTTAGGAGTTTCTTATGAAGTACCATATTGATTAAATGAAATAGTATGTTTAGGAGTTTCTTATGAAGTACCACATTGATTATTTTAATAAATTCTCCATTATCCTCTCTCTCACACAAAAATATCAAATAACTTTACCTACTTTTAATGATAAAGTAATTTTAAAATATGAACTTTAATTTTATAATTTTATTACATGTTCTGTATGAAGCTATGACTTAAATACCTTAGAGAATCTCTAATGCAGCTTTGAGTATTTTATGAATGGCAAATTGGTTGATTTAATAATTTCTTTCAGATTTTCCCCATTAGTTTTTTCATTTCTGTCTCTTTTTCTTTCCTTTCTGTTCCAATCAGCCAGTTTTTATTTTGATTGGGTTTTCATATAATTTGTAATAGTTTTTTAATGCTTTCTGATATATTTATTATAGAATATGTTTTTAACTAACTAGAAACATGGGTATGTTATTCATCTCCAGGCTTTGAGGACTATTTGAAGAAAAGTAAAGCCCATTCAGCGTTTCTCTGTTAACATTTTCTATGAAAAACACTACTCCTGAATACAATTTTCACTTTCCTGTGTCCATACTTTCACTAATATATTAAAATACTCAGGATGTCCTTTGTTCCTCCTTCTCTCCTGTCCAAACCTGTCTGTCCATAAAGAATCAGGTAAAATCTTACTTTTCTCTAGTGATTGTCCCAGTCTGCTGTATCTGAAGTGATTGCTATTTTTAAAAAACTTCATGTCAGCTATTGTTTGTAATTAATCATACTTTACCCTTTCTGATATATTGTTTTTTTAGTCATTTTAGTTTTCTTTAGTCATTGGTAATTAACCAGTGTACTTTTTTACTATCTTATTTTGTGGTTTTTAAGTGTTATGTTTTTCAAGCTAAAGAATTGTATGTTCCTATTGCAGTTTCATGTTCTTCAATGACCCTGTCCATGGGGTCTGTTGTAGCATTGTTTTTTTTCTTAATCTTTTTATGTGCTTAATAAAAGTTTTTTTTCTTTTACTCCTCATTAAATAGCCATTTATTTTATTCCCAAAGGAAATAGTTTGCTATTTTATGAGTGGCAATATTGTGAGGTAGGTAAGTGGCAGACATATTATAGTCACATTGCTTAGATTCCAATCCTAGCTTTACCGTTTAATAGTGGTAGGACTTTGGGAAAGTCACTCAACCTCTCTGTGCTGTAGTTTTCTAATCTGTAATATAGAAAATCCTTTTAGGATTGTTGTGTGGCTTAACTGAGAAACGTAAAGTGCTTAACACATAGCTTGGCACATAGTTGCTACTTTGTTGCTACACTAACTGTCCTCATCCAAATTAGCATTATTTTATGGAATAATGAAAGAAAGTCTTTGAAGTCTGATAGTCCTTTTATGATCTTGGGCAGCTTTCTTCTCTAAAACCCATTTGGACAGTGGGCATTATTTCAGTTCAGTTCGGTTCAGTCACTCAGTAGTGTCTGCCTCTTTGTGACCCAATGGACTGCAGCACACCAGGCCTCCCTGTTCATCACCAACTCCCAGAGCTTATTCAAAGTCATATCCATTGAGTTGGTAATGCCATCCAACCATCTCATCCTGTGTAATCCCCTTCTCCTCCTGCCTTCAATCTTTCCCAGCATCAGGGTCTTTTCCAAAGAGTCAGCTCTTCGCATCAGTCCTTCCAATGAATATTCAGGACTGATTTCCTTTAGGATGGACTGGTTTTATCTCCTTGCAGTCCAAGGGACTCTCAAGAATCTCTCTAACACCACAATTCAAAAGCATTCATTCTTTGGCGCTCAGCTTTCTTTTTAGTCCAATTCTCAATCCATACATGACTATTGGAAAAACCATAGCTTTGAGTAGATGGACCTTTGTTGGCAAAGTAATATCTCTGCTTTTTAATATGCTCTCTAGGTTGATCATAGCTTTTCTTCCAAGGAGCAAACATCTTTTAATTTCATGGCTGTAGTCATCATTTGCAGTGATTTTGGAGCCCCCCAAAATAAAGACTCTCACTGTTTATTTTGTATATATAAAGCTTCACATACATGCCCAGTACAGCATATATATTTATATTATGTGAACTCTCTTTAGCAACTCTCTTTCTCTATTCTGAATTGCAGTTGTATTTCTGGAGCCAGCCTGTCGCTTTCCTCCCTTTCTCCCACCCTTCCGTGTCTTTTCCTTCCCTCCCTCTCTCCTACCCTTCCTTGCATCCTTTCATCCTCCCTTCCATCTTGCCATCCATCTCTGTGTTTGTCTGACTAAAGGCAATGCAAGGAAGGAAGACTTTAGCAATTGGTTTAGTGTTTTTAGAACCTACATTGTGGGAAACTGTTTTTCTAAGAGTCCATTACATTAAGATGAGTATGTATACAAAAATGAGGGTAAGTGCTAATTTGAGAGCCAGATTTTGGCAATTATGACTATGAGTTTTAAGATACTGAACTGTTTTGTTGTCACTTGTGCTGGTGTCCCACCTAAGAAACATATTGATAAAGTTACTAATTGATAAAGTATTAATTTTATCTGATAGTAGTGTAGAATCAGTGCATGCTTTGAGGCTTCCCTTGTGGCTCAGCGGTCAGAATCTGCCTGACAGTGCAGGAGATCCAGGCTCGATCCCTGGGTCAGGAAGATCCCCTAGAGAAGGAAATGACTACCCATTTCAGTCTCTTTGCCTGGAAAATCCCATGGACAAAGGGGCCTGGCAGCCTACAATTCGTGGGCTCAAAAAGTCAGATACAACATAGTGACTAAACAGCAATTGTAAAGGGAGTTGCTCATAGACTTACGTTCTTTTCATGTAATATATTGTAACTAAATGGGGAAAATGTCCAGATGTTAACTCTAGAAGATTATAAATTCAAATTTTATTTCTATAACAAATAATAAAAGCCATGTGAATTGTTAATGATTTGCTTTTTCTCTTAGACCAGAGAATGTTGTGGTTGGGTATCCACTTTGTGGGTTGCAGAGCATCACCTTAGCCCACATCTGAAGACTAGCAGAAGTGGTCTATCCAGCCAGTTATGAGAGGATATTAGCACCACCTTGTGGTGCTTGCTATACTGTGCCATTTACTATTAGTGTCCTGTCATTACACACACCTTGATAATCAGCAGAGGATAAGCAAAGAAGACATCAATTTGGCAGTTATCTTTCCAAAGCGACTACAGATTCTCATCATTGGATACTTACTATCTAATCTTTAGCATCCCAGTAAAATTTTTAATATGAGATCTTTCCAGTTGTGGGAATAATAGATTGAAGTACTTCAAATTCTTGGCCATATGTAACAAAATAGTTTTTATAGTATGTGGTAATAATATTTGAGATTACTCTGGTAGATAATATTTTTTCTTTGAATTATTCAATATTATTATGAAATAAGTCATATCTTTAGAAATAAGTATTTAAGTATGGTATATTTGTTGAATTTTGTCTTGATTACTCTTGTCACATGTAGAATATAAGCAAATTAAAATATTTTGCTATTTCTTGAATAATTTTATAATCATGAAATAACACTGACTTTTTAAAGTAACTTATTCTTAAAAGCTAGAATATTTTCTCCCAATGATTTATTTTATACTTTTTTTATTTTGAGCAGTTGGATCCTTAATGTTTTTCTCTATTAAAATATATCTAGGTTTTTCTAATTTGGCTGTAAAGTGAAATATATCAGTTATATTCAGTGTAATTCCTTAAAAAAAAAAAAAGCCGTGCTAATGACGATGGATAAATATAAAGGATAAGAAGCACAAGAATGTGGGTATCATAATGAAGGTATATTAGATATACTGAGTCCTATGGATAGTTTTAAAATGTACACCTATTTTTTAAATGTAAATTACCAAAGTTGACTGTTGCTCAACATTGAGTATTTGTAATAGAAATAAAGAATAAATATAGAGTTAAACAGGATGTATCTAGTTTAATATGTGGGTTAACCACTTAGCAGTGTGCTCATTCTAATTGAAAAGCTGAGCTTCTTGGTTATGAATCAGTGTGCAATCAAAGTCACACATTAGTATTACTTGCCTAGAAGGAAAAACCACTGTTTTATTCTTTCAAGACATTATTTTGTAAACTTGAAGATATTATAACTAAGTTTATATTGCTTTCTTTTTTTGATACCAAGTTTCTTAACTTTTTCAAATAAGAAAAAAATTTAAAGTTACTATTTAAAATCTCCTTCATTCGGAAATCAAAGTGTGAAAACATTAATATTTTAAGAATAGGAAGGGTATAGTTTGAGAATAACGATATATATTCTTTTCTGATAATCTTTTTCTCCTAGATTTATGACTACTTGAGTAAGATCTACTGGTAAGAGCAAAAGGTGGTATAAGTAGTCTGTTATATTACTTAGAAAATTGGCAGAATTGTGGTACCACTGACAGAAACAAGGAAATAAACGATGGGAGCCAGTTTTGTTTGTACTTTCAAAAGGTTTCATTGGTTATTGTCCCTTCTTCTCAGGGACATTGGTTTTGTTTTCCATAGAATATTCATTATTTCATCATTTTCCACATCATTGTGGAAAATTATTTTGTTTTGAGGCAGATCATTACTTCCAGTTTTTTTTTTTTTTTTAAACTCTCTGTACTCTTATTTCAGGTAGTTGTTTTTGCCTACAGGTGGTACTACTAGGATTGATTTACTATCTATAGTTAATTCGAACACTTTACCACCACTCATACAGCATCCTCATTCATATAATGAAAATGATAATACCTGGCATATAGTAGTAAATGCTTGGCAAATATTTACCAGGTAAATATCTATTACCTGGTATTATTATCGGAAATGGACTTCAGAGTGATCTTACCAACAGAGTCTTGCTATGAAATCCATTGGACACTCACTGCATTATAAGGAATGGATAGGCATTCAGTGCCTCTTAGTGTTGCAGTTTGAAGCCATACCTCTCATTCATTGTCTCACATCAGAGGTTGGCAGACTCTTTAAAAAGGCCACATAATAAACATTTTAGATTTTGCAGACCATAGGTCTCTGTTTCAGTTACTTGCTTTTGCTGTTGTAACAGGAAAGCAGCTGGAGACAGCATGTAAATGAATGAATGTGCTGTGTTCCAGTCACACTCTATTACAGACACCACAATTTGAATTTAGTATAATTTTCATATAATAGTATTCTTCTGAACTTTTTCAACTTTAAAAAAATGTTAAAGTCTTTCTTAGTTTATGTGTACAAAAGAAGATACACTGAATTTGGCTTGCAGACTGTATTTGCTGACCGCTTCTTAGAACAGAAACACAGGGTCGGGAGGGGCAGGATTGCAGGCAGTCTCTATAGCAGAATATCAGAACCGCATTTCCCATGAAGGAGGAATATCAGAGTTGTACTTCTGGTGCAAGTGTTAACCCATGCTGATCCTAATTAAGACAACTTTTGGAGAATAATATCCAGGATTGTCAGTCTTTTCCATCCTCGGCTTATTAGATAAGTGAGGTTTGTGCACCCTGGTTTCCTAATGTGCAGAATTGGCCTATTCAGATTTTATCAGTTAGGGACAGAGTAATTCTCTGTGAACTATCATGAAGACATAACGCTGAATACAAGTGGATGAAAAGGTGTGCTATTTGGTATGGTTGTCTTTGAAAGTGAAAGTGTTAGTCGCTCAGTCGTGTCCTACTCTTTGCAACCCCATGGACTGTGGCCGACCAGGATCCTCTGTTTATGGAATTCTCCAGGCAAAAATACTGGAGTGGGTTGCCATTTCCTACACCAGGAAATCTTCCTGACCCAGAAATCAAACCTGGGTCTCGAATTGCAGGCAGGTTCTTTGCTGTCTGAGCCGCCAGGGCAGCTGCCTTGGGGCATATGTAGATATTGGTGTTCTCCAGGCCCTCCTATAAAGACTGGCTTGATTAAGGAGCTCCTCACTATATGTAATTTTGATTCTACAGGATTTTCACTTCTTGAATGTACCTATCAGCACTGTATCCCCACCCCACCCCAACCCAACCCCTAAGATGCTGAGTTTTTCTTCCTGTACATCTATTTCTTGGAAGACCTTTTGTAGGATTTGTTACCTTAACCCAGTAATTCAAGAAGCTTTTGTTGCTGGCAAATGACATGTCTAGTTCTGCAAAATCTAAAGACAGAACTATTTTTAGTTCTTCATCTCATTTCATCCCTAAGCTGTGGTTTTGATGACAGTGATGATAATGATTGCAAGAACTGTCACCTTTTGGTTTCTGTGTACCAGTCATTTTATAAACAGTGTCTCATTCAGTCTTCAGAACAGCTCTATACATTATGCGGTGTTAATCTCATTTTACATTAAGAAAATATATGTAGTGAAATGATAAGATCAGGAACTTAGAGTTGGTGTCAGTGCCTGATTCAGTCCTACACCTTTGACTTCAAAGCTTTCTGCACCTCTTTGTTCTCATTAAACTTTTTACATTCTTGGGCATTGCTCTTCTTATTTGTTTAGTCCAGTTTCTCTACTAAACATTGGTTAGGGCAGTGATTCTGTTTTAAATATGTCTTTGTAACTTCAGCTTCTATTGTAGTGCCTGATGAATGCTGATTGAATTGGTAATTGAAGACAGTTATGTGGTCTAATGGTAAAATAAGGGAAGAATGGTCACATATAAATTAGGAAGTCCCTGTTAATCATGTAGTATGAGTAAAGAGGGTCATTTAATGTAGAATAAGTCTTTCCTAAGAACCATTTGATGGTTCTAGTGCCATTATATATGGTTATTGTCTGTTGAGACTATCTGTGTTATCTAATCATTAGATATATAAAGTTATCCTTTTAGGTAATTTTTTAAAATATCATATCCTTTTGAAATACTAACTCATGGTCAGGCCTAGAATAGTGACAGATACACGGTGTCTGCTGTCTTTCTCTCCCTATCGCCTTCCCCTTCCTTACTCTTTTTCTCTCTCTCTCTGCATTTACATATATACATGTTGTACACATATGCATATGTATGTATGCATATGTGTGTATATATTTAAGATTACAAATAATTCAGAGTTAATAGATCCTGATGTTTGAAATGGGAAATAAATTGAAAATTTATGCAAATAATATCACACATTTGCACGCCTGTGTGTATGTATATGGTTGTAAAGATACATTATACATTCTACAGCAGAACCACTTCTGCCATAATGCCATTCCTAAAGAAATCTTCCATTTGGCATATATGTTTAAAAGGGCTTTTAGGGAAAATGTGTATGGACGGACATGTATATAGAACTTTATAACCAGAGTACTGGTTACTCTGGTAACCAGAGTTACCAAACTAAAAGTTCTGGTGAGACTACCGTAGTTAAGTCTTCTCTGGCGATTGTAATCAGCGTCATTGTCAAAGTAGCCTTAAATTTTGGGTCTCACAATTTGTTTGAGATGTAAACCTTTGAGAAAATTTGCTTTTAAGAGTGACCATTCTCCTCAAATGAAAAACTCTGAATCAGTATATAGACTTTTATATTTTTTTATGCTTAGGATAAATGTCTTAGCATCTTTATATGCACTCTCATCTTCAGATAGCTTAACATATGGAAGATCTAGTGATCAGGAAGACTCTGAATCACTCACTGTCTGTGTAGGAGAAAAGCTCTTCCATGGGATTATCAGCCTTTTCACATCATATGTTGCTAAAGCTTTCTCATTCATGTTGAGAAAGCTGATAGCCTCAAAATGTGCTGAGAAAAGTCGTATATGAATCAATATAACCTTTTGGTTATGTGTGCTGATCTCATTACCCTATTTACCAATCATAGTTTAGTTGAGTAGCTTTAAAGAAACATAAATTATAGTTTAACAGAGTGTCTATAAATAAGGATTTTAGCTCAGAATAGATACAGACTTATACTTTATTTTAACTCCAAAATAAGATGTCTTTTCACTATCGTTTAAAAATATTTACTGTAATTAGTAAACAATCTAGTCACAGCCTATTGCATAGCGCTAGAAAATGGAAAATAATGTGAACAGACATACAATTAAAAAAGACAGAAGCTAGAGGAGGTTCCGGTAAAATTTTAAATGTACATGGAAGAAATAATAAGACTTAAAACAAGTGTTATGGGGAGAATAGGCTATTTAGTTGAATTATATATTTTATAAAAAACTCACTACTGGATACTTGGAAGAGATGACCTCTTTGAGAAGTATTATAGATCAGAGATTATAATTGTGGGGCTGTATAGTCAAATAGACCTGGTTTTAAATCCTATCTTCTGAGCTTAATTGCTTCTGTGATCTTCATGATGTGTTTTTTTAGGACTCAATTTTAACGTCTATAAAATGAGTTTAGTGTATCACCTGTTTCCTTGGGTTGTTGTTAAAATTAATGAGATAAAGCCTTAAAAGTTTTTAGAGTAGTGCCTAGTACATGAAAAGTGCTATTGTTTTTATTTTGCCACCTGAAAGTTAAGAATCACAACTTACCCTTTTTTACATTTATATATAATGAAAACAGTAGCCATTTAAAGTGAGATTTTTTGTTGTTGTTGTCCCAGGTAACAACTCTTTGAAATCAAAAAAATATATAGTCATGTTGACTGTCTTACTGTAATTTTGTGACCACTATTCTAAAAGCGGGCTTCCCAGGTGACTCAGTGGTAGAGTCTGCCTGCCCTGTAGGATACCCAGGTTCAGTCCCTGGGTGGGGAAGATCTCCTGGAGAAGGAAATAGCTATCCACTCCAGTATTGTTGCCTGGGAAATCCCATGGATAGAGGAGCCTGGAGGGCTGCAGTCCATGGAGTGGCAAAGAGTTGCCCACAACTCAGTGACTAAACAGCAGCAGCATCCTAAAAGCAGGATCTTACTGCTTCTTTGTAGTCATTCCATTTCCCCCGCTAGTCTCGTTATCCTGTGCTCTCCTATTCTTGCTTATATTAGCATCATATGGGGGCTTGTTAGAAAGGCACCATTTCAGGCTACACACTAGATCCATAGAATCATAACCTGCATGTTAATACAGTTCCCCAGGTGATTTTTAAGCACGTTCAAATTTGAGAAGCACTGTCCTTAAACCACTGTTTCTCATTTTATACTCTCCTCAAACCTTTCTCCATCTGTGACACTCAGCTCCTTGAAATCCCTTTCATGGATAATGACTTTGCTTCCTGCTTCTCTGGAAAAAAAAAAAAAAAAAGAAATGAAGCTATGAGAAGAAGCTGTCATACATACACTCAAGTGCACAACCATCTTAACTTACCTTGCAGTATCTTTGCCGTGCTCTGCTTTCAAGTTATTATAGGTAAAATAACCATGCTACGATTTAACGGTGAGTCACTAGATACCATTGCTTCTCCCTATTCAAGAATATCACTGCAGTAAATCTGTACTCATTCACTGTATCATTCACTTTTTCCCTGTCTGCTGGATCATTCTTTGCAGGCTGTAAACATGCTGTCTCTTGTCTTAGGAAAACAAACAAACAAACAAAACTTTGCTTTGATCCCACTTTCTTCTCAACAGCTATCACTATTTATTTGCCCTCTGCAATAAAATTTCTCAAAAGAATCGTCTTATACCTGTCATCTCCATTTCTTCTCTTCCTGTTTCTGAATGCACTTCATTCAGTATTTTGCTCCCCCTATTCCACTGAAGCTGAGCTTGTCCAAATTACTGGTAATCTAAATATTGTTACATTCAGCTGGCAGTTCACAGTCCTTATTTTTTTTAACTTGGCAGCAATAATTTAAATGTTGATCACTATTCCTTGAAATACTTTCTTCCATATGCCACTTCTTTGAGTTTCTCTTTTTTCTCTGTTTCTTGTTCTTATTGTCTGGTTCCTCTTCATTTCCCACTTGAATTATGTGACCTATTTCACCTGGCTTCTTACACTTGGCACATTTTCAAGGTTCATCCACATTACAGCATGTGTGTATGTGTGTGCTCAGTTTTGTCCAGCTCTTTGCAACCCCATAAACTGCAGCCCACCAGACTCCTGTCACCATAGAATTTTCCAGACAAGAATACTAGAGTAGGTTGCCATTCCTTTCTCCATGTTATAGCATATGTCAGTACTTTCTTCCCTTTTTTGTGGTCAAATAATATTCTGTTGTGTCTATACATTATTATTTGTTTATCCATTCATCCTTTATAAACATCTGAATTGTTTCCACATTTTGGAAATTATGAATAAGTGCTGCTAAGAACATATGTATATATATTTAGAATATATGACTACATATATTGGTTTGAGTACTTGGTTTTGCTTATTTTGTGAATATATCTAGGAGTTGAATTGCTGGGTCATATGATAAGTCTATGTTTATATTATTGAGGAACCTCCAGATTGTTATCACGTTAGCTGAACCATTTTTTATTTCCACTAGCAATGTACTAAATGATTCCTATTTTTCCACATCCTTGTCAATATTTGTTGTTTTTGTTTTTGAGTATTGTCTTCCTAGTGGGTTTATGATGTTGAACAGCTTTTAATGTGATTATTGAGCATTTACATATCCATACCTCTTTCTTCTTTCTGTTGAATTCTTGAGACGATCTTTTGAAGTTCTATGAAGTTGTCTGTGCACCTCTGTCTTCTTTGGTAGACTTTCCTGAGAACTTTAGGCACTCTGATCTCTCTGTATTCTCAGCTTTGTCTCTTAGAGTGCCAAGCTTTGCTTGGTTGCTCTCTCTGCACTAGAACCTGGAAGTTCTCTCAAGGCAGTCAGCTGGGATAATATGCAGTGTTCCCCTTGTTTTTTGTGTGGTAGGGTCCACAGTCCTCTGTTGTCTGATTTCCTGTGTCTTGCATACCTTCACTTCTTATATTTCCCCCCACCAATATTTTGATTGTTTCACACGAGAGGGTAAATCTGGTCCTGTAGCTTAGCCTGATGTGGAATCCTTTCATCTTTAAAATGGAGAAAATAAGACTCAAGAGTATGCCAAATTCATATTAACTCTGCTGAGATTCCTGTGAAGAAATCATGTCATCTTTCCATGTACCCTCACTATCTCGGATGTCAAACATTTGTGCTTTGGCAGTCTACTGGCTGGACTTGGCAGACTTTTGCGGGGGTGCAGTATATAATCAATTGCTTTACTTTGTCAGGGGTTGTAGACATTGATTATTATTCACCTGGGAGTGGAGAACTTTGTAAATGAAATTTGAATCTCTTCTATGACTACTGGCAAGAACTAAAAAATTCTCAGTAATGAAAATCACATGTTTTAAAAGAAATGGACCGAAGAATACTTTGTTTTAGTGATGTTGCATTTTCTCTTTATTTGTAATGGAAATATCTTTTCTTTCCAGGAATATTAAGAGACTTGTGGCACAGACCTCTTTTTTTGCTGTTGTTAAATTAAGGAGCTTTCAATACTAGGAAAAATTTAAAAAAATTACACAATATTTATTAAAAAATGCAAATTTATGTAAGAACATGTCCTTGTCCTTAATAAATACACACTGCCATATTTAGAGGTATATGGGCACCATGTATCCAGTATATTCTAAAATAGATCATAAAGGGTTTTATGCACATACTCAGACACACACATGCAGATGTGTTGGTATATGTGAGTCCAAATTTAGAAAATTGGAGGATTTGCTTGAAAGATGTTTTGAACTTCCTTGTACTATTCTTGTAGCATTGAAGCTTGGAAGTCTATTAAAGCTATCACATTTTTTTAAAGAACGACAATATTATGATCACTTCTAGGTGTGAAGTGTGACATTTTTGCCTTTTCGGCATTCATTTCCTCCCTGTCTGATTTTTGCAAGCTATATAGCTCAAAGGGGATTGATCTCACAGGGTAGTTCCAGGACTGAACATGTGACCTGTGCCTCAAAATCCAGTTCTGTTCCTTTTTTGAAGTGAATGGTGCAGAGATGATCATATAAGGCAAGCCAACACAGGGAGATTCATTTTTAAGATTTCTGTTGAAATTATTGTGAAAGAGAAACTACCATCATGTTTCCAAGTGAGTAGGTTATATTCTTGAACCTAATTGTAGTCACTTGCCATTACTTACAACACTTTACCTGAAAACAGTGAAACCAATTTAGAGGCAAGAAAACCAGCAGGCTTCAGTAAGAAAATTGTTGTTTTATATATATAAAGTGAAGTCGCTCAGTCGTGTCCGACTCTTTGCGACCTGTGGACTGTAGCCCACCAAGCTCCTCTGTCCATGGGATTCTGCAGGCAAGAATACTGGAGTGGGTTGCCATTTCCTTCTCCAGGGATCTTCCTGACCCAGGGATCGAACCCAGGTCTCCCACATTGCAGGCAGATGCTTTAACCTCTGCACCATCAGGGAAGCTCTGTATATATAGAAATTAAGCTTGATTTAATTAGAATTTGGTGCCTTGGATCATTCCCTTGGAAATACTGAAGAAAAAGAGAGAAGATGTATAATATCTTGACTTTTTTTTTTGTATTCTGATTCCATCTTTCTAACCATTCTATAGTTTTCTTTTTTCCTTTCTCCATAATCATCTCATTTCCCTNTCAGGGAAGCTCTGTATATATAGAAATTAAGCTTGATTTAATTAGAATTTGGTGCCTTGGATCATTCCCTTGGAAATACTGAAGAAAAAGAGAGAAGATGTATAATATCTTGACTTTTTTTTTTGTATTCTGATTCCATCTTTCTAACCATTCTATAGTTTTCTTTTTTCCTTTCTCCATAATCATCTCATTTCCCTGATGAACGAAAACTTGAGGTTATTTTTTTTTCTTTTGATTACTCTGGTTTTAGCTGTGTTTATTAACATGTATATATACTATTTATACATAATACATTTTATATATAATGACTATTCTATTTATATGTGTACATTATTTTCATTGTTTATTATGTTGTATCATATTTAAATGTGTCTATCTTAATTTTACCTTATGGTTGTTAATTAAATATTACTCTTCATTTCCACGGTTACACTTTTAGCCCTAGGTGTAATGTTTCCATAAATAATATTGGCCTATGTATTACGACTGCTGAGAAATATCTTTACCTTGGTATCCCATCCAGTCCCAAAGAATGTTCAAACTACCACACAATTACACTCATCTCACACACTAGTAGAGTTATGCTCAAAATTCTGGAAGCCAGGCTTCAATAATACATGAACCGTGAACTTCCAGATGTTCAAGCTGGTTTTTGAAAAGGCAGAAGAAAGAGAGATCAAATTGCTAACATCCGCTGGATCATGGAAAAAGCAAGAGACTTCCAGAAAAACATCTATTTCTGCTTTATTGACTATCCCAAAGCCTTTGACTGNCAAATCCTGAAAGATGATGCTGTGAAAGTGCTGCACTCAATATGCCAGCAAATTTGGAAAACTCAGCAGTGGCCACAGGACTGGAAAAGGTCAGTTTTCATTCCAATCCCAAAGAAAGGCAATGTCAAAGAATGCTCAAACTACAGCACAATTGCACTCATCTCATATGCTAATGAAGTAATGATCAAAATTCTCCAAGCCAGGCTTTACCAATATGTGAACCATGAACTTCCAGATGTTTAAGCTGGTTTTAGAAACGGCAAAAGAACCAGAGATCAAATTGCCAACATCTGTTGGATCATGGAAAAAGCAAGAAACTGCCAGAAAAACACCTACTTCTGCTTTATTGACTATGCCAAAGCCTTTGACTGTGTGGATCACAATAAACTGTGGAAAATTCTGAGAGAGATGGGAATACCAGACCACCTGACCTGCCTCTTGAGAAATCTGTATGCAGGTCAGGAAGCAACAGTTAGAACTGGACATGGAACAACAGACTGGTTCCAAATAGGAAAAGGAGTCTGTCAAGGCTGTATATTGTCACCCTGCTTATTTAACTTATATGCAGAGTACATCATGAGAAACGCTGGGCTGGAAGAAGCACAAGCTGGAATTCAGATTGCCAGAAGAAATATCAATAACTTCAGATATGCAGATGACACCACCCTTACGGCAGAAAGTGAAGAAGAACTAAAGAGCCTCTTGAGGAGAGTGAGAAAGTTGGCTTAAAGCTCAACATTCAGAAAAGGAAGATCATGGCATCTGGTCCCATCACTTCATGGAAAATGGATGGGGAAACAGTGGAAACAGTAACAGACTTAATTTGGGGAGGGGGGGTTTCAAAATCACTGCATATGGTGACTGCAGCCATGTAATTAAAAGACGCATACTCCTTGGAAGAAAAGTTGTGACCAACCTAGACAGCATATTGAAAAGCAGGCACATTACTCTGCCAACAAAGGTCCATCTAGTCAAGGCTATGGTTTTTCCAGTAGTCATGTATGGATGTGAGAGTTGCACTATAAAGAAAGCTGAGTACTGAAGAACTGATGCTTTTGAACTGTGTTGTTGGAGAAGACTCTTGAGAGTCCCTTGGACTGCAAGGATATCCAAACAGTCCATCCTAAAGGAAATCAGTCCTGAATATTCATTNGGATGTGAGAGTTGCACTATAAAGAAAGCTGAGTACTGAAGAACTGATGCTTTTGAACTGTGTTGTTGGAGAAGACTCTTGAGAGTCCCTTGGACTGCAAGGATATCCAAACAGTCCATCCTAAAGGAAATCAGTCCTGAATATTCATTGGAAGCTGCCGCTGAAACTCCAATATTTTGGCCACCTGATGTGAAGAACTGATTCATTTGAAAAGACCCTGATACTGGGAAGGATTGAAAGCAGAAGAAGAGGATGACAGAGGATGAGATGGCTGAATGGCAACACCGACTCAATGGACATGAGTTTAAGTAAATTCTTCAAGTTGGTGACAGACAGGGAAGGTTGCAAACAGTCAGACACAACTGAGAATCTGAACTGAATTTTTTAAAATAAGAGCTGAGTTGGACCTATTCTATGTAGCCTAATGGGCTTCCTTGGTGGCTCAGCTCATAAAGAATCTGCCTACAATGTGGGAGACCTGGGTTCGATCCCTGGATTGGGAAGATCCCCTGGAGAAGGAATCAGCTACTTACTCCAGTATGCTGGCCTGGAGAATTCCATACAGTCCTTCGGGTCACAAAGAGTCAGACACGACTGAGCAACTTTCACTTATATAGCCCAATAATAGTAGGTGCATGCTAAGTTGCTTCAGTCTAGTCCCACTCTTTGAGACCCCATGGCAGCAGGGACAAAAACCCCAGGCATAAAGCTTGGCATAAACAAAAAATAAAGGGAAATGAGTGGATCAACAAGAACAGATCTGTCAGCAGAATAGCAAGAAATAAATGGAGAAATGTGACCACTGAAAGCACTGGAGAGTAATGAGAAGCAGGTGGATCCTGGAGGAGGAAAGCTGTGAAATGAGTTTCCATTTTCAGGGTGCAGAGATGAAGTGCTGATTGCAGGTGAGCAGGACAAGAGTGCTGTCTCTCTGGCCTGTGGAATCAGACTACTGAAGCACAAAAAAGTCATTGTCTTTACCCAAGGAAGAAGGGGATCTCAGAAGGAAAAGAGGCACAAATTCTGCCTTCCAACCTCTCTGGATAACCCTTGAGTTAACATGTATGAAGCAAATTCAAAGCAATTCAACTAAAGACAATATCTGTATTGAAGCTTCAATTCAAGAAATAAAGTATGTACTTTTATTCTAACCAAGAAAATTACTAGCCAAACAACATCATCAACAACCACTGAAAACAATGGCAAACTTACAAGAAAAAAAAAATCAACTCAAAAAGATTTCAAATAAACCAATAAATAGCAGGAAAAGAGTAACAGACAAAAACAGAAGATAGAAATAAAATGGTAGGTAAAGGCAAAATCAATAGCATTGATGATCACATTAAATGTTAGTGGACAAAGATCCACTTAAGAGACAAAGACTGCCAAAACTGACTTAAAAAGCAAGACAATTATATGCTATTCAAAAGAGATGAATTTTAAATGTAAAAGCCCAGAGAGATTGAAAATATATAAATAGAAAAATATACATAATGCAAAGAGTAAGGAGAAGACAGTGAAGTGAAGTCACTCAGTCGTGTTCGACTCTTTGCGACCCCATGGACTGTAGCCTACCAGGCTCCTCCCTCCATGGGATTCTCCAGGCAAGAGTACTGGAGTGGGTTGCCATTTCCTTCTCCAGGGGATCTTCCTGACCCAGGGATCGAACCTGGGTCTCCAGCATTGTAGGCAGACGCTTTACTGTCTGAGCTACCAGGGAAGGTGGTGAGAAGACAGCTAGTGTGGCTATATTAATATCAAACAAAACAGATTTTAGGACCAAAATTAGTATACTAGAAATAAAGAAAAACCTTGTATAATAATAAAAGGATCAATTCCTCAAGAAGACATAATATTAATAAAAGTGTTTATGTTAATAACAGAGCTTCAAAACACATGAAGCAAAATTTGACAATATTAAAGAGGAAAATCTCCAATTCCAAAATCTTAATTGGAGATTTTAACTTTATTCCAGCAATTGATGGAACAACTAGACCTAAATAAGTCAGCAAAGAGAAAGAAGATATGAACAACACTATCAACGGCACCCCACTCCAGTGCTCTTGCCTGGAGAATCCACAGAGGGAGGAGCCTGGTAGGCTACAGTCCATGGGGGCGCAAAGAGTCGGACACAACTGAGCAACCTTACTCCACATCAACTACCTTGACCTAGTTGATATCCATAGAGCTATACCCCACTACTGCAAAATACTCATTCTTTTCAATTACTCACAGTAGGTTCACCAAAATAAATCATATGCTGGCCATGAAACAAGCTTCAGTAAATTGAAAAGCAATAATATCATTCCAAGTATGTCCTTTAATAACAATGGAAATAGATTAGATATCAATAATAAGATAACTTTAAAAAAAACAAATATTAGGAACTTAAGTACAAACTTCATTAAATAATTCATGGATCAAAGGAGTAACCATCAGGAGGATTAGAAAACATTCTTAACATTATCATTATAATGAAAACATGTCAAAATTTGTGGGATACAGCAAAAGCAGTGATTGGAGAGAACATTTTAGGTTTAAATGATTATATTAAAAAAGAAGAAAGATTTATGATCAATAGCCTAGGTCTTCCCTGGAGGGCAGTGGGACACTGCACTGTCAGTGCAGGGGACACAGGTTCCATCCCTGGTCTGGGAAGATTCCACATATTACCGAGCAACTAAGCCCACATACCACAACTACTGAGCCCATGCTCTAGAGCCCTCCTGCCACAACTACAAAGCTCACACACCTCAACTACTGAGCCTGTGTGCTACAACTACTGAAGCCCATGTGCCTAGAGCCTGTGCTCCGCAACAAGAGAAACCACCACAATGAGGCCCATGCACTGCAACTAGAGAGTAGCGCCCACTTGCCACAACTAGAGAAAAGCCCGAGCCCGTGCAAAGCAACACACACCCAGCACAGCCAAAAAGAAATACAGAAAAAAATTTTTTAATAAAATCAATGGCCTAATCTCCCATCTTAGGAAATGAAAAAGACAGCAAATTAAATGAAAAATACTTAGAAGGAAATAATAAAGAATAGAAATTGATGAAAGAGAAAATGTACAATACTGAAAATCAATAAACCTAATAACTGATTGAACAGAAAGATGAACAAAATTGATAAATATCTAGGCAGACTAATGAAACAAAAAAGATACAAATTAACAGTAGGAATGAAAGAAAGGACACCATTATAGATCCTACAGAAATGAAAACAATAATAAAAGAATGTTATTAACAATTTCATGCTGATAAATTTGCAACTTGGATTAAATGTAAAAATTAACTGAAAGAAACAAAATACCAAAAGTAATCCAAGAAGAATTAGAAAATTTAAATGGCCTCATATCAAAGAAATTTAATCCATAATTAAAACCTCCCCACAAAGAAAAGTCATGGTAAAGATGGTCAATTCTACCAGACTCCAGAATAGACTGGTCAATTCTACCAAATACTTAAGGACAAAACATGCCTTTTTCCAGAAAACACAGGAAAAGGGAACACTTCAAAACTCATCATATAGGCCAATATCATTCTGATACCAAAACCAGCAAAGAAAACACAAATCAAAATTCCTCATAAACACAGATGCGAAAACTCTTGACAAAATTATAGCAAATTGTACCTAACAATATATAAAAATGGCATATATAATGACAAAGTTGTATTTATCCCATGACTGCAAGGCTGACTTAACATTCCAAAGTAAGTGAGAAAAAATATCATTTCAACAGATGAAGAAAACATGTGACAAAATTCAACATTCAATCATAATAGAAATTGAATGGAATATCCTCCACCTGATTAAGGGCATCATCATTAACAATACAAAGCTCATACCTTTGCACTAAGATCAGGAATGAGCAGAGGAAGTTCGCTCTCATCTTTTCTATTCATAAATGTACTGGATATCCTAACTGGTACAATGGCACAAGAAAAAGAAATAAAAAGCAAAGGCCAAAAAAGAAAGGAACCAGCAAAATTGTCATTACCTGCAGACAATAAGATCATCCACAGAGAGAATCCAAAAAGCCCTACTAGAACTTAAAAGAAAATTCAACAGGGTCACACGACACACTTTTTCCTATACACTAGCAATTAAAATTGCTAAATGAAAAATTTTAAATACATTTGTAATAGCATCAAAAAGCAAAATACTTAGAAATAAATTTAATAAAAGATGTGAAAGACCTGAACACTGAAAGTGACAGAAAGTTGCAAAGAGAAATAAAATAAAACTAAATAAACGGAAAGACATACCATATTTATAGACTGGAATGTTAAGACAGTAATTCTCTCCAAATTACTCTAAGAATTCAATGCAATCCCATTAGTTTCCTAGATTTTTTTTTAAGAAATTGATGTTGATTCTACACTTGTATAAAAATGCAAAGACAGAGAATAGCAAAAACCTAGAAAAAGAATAAAGTCAGAAGATTCACAGTATCTGATGTCAAAACTTACAAAACTATAGTAATCAAAACAATATGATTTTGATAAGGATAAATAATACATTAATGGAACAAAACAGTGCAGTAATATCTTCGCACTTTTACCGTCAAATGGCCTGTGGAAAAGGTGATAAAGATAATTCAATGATGAAAGCATAGTCTTTTCAACAGTGTACCTGGAACGTGGTTATCTATATGGAAAATAAATAAATAAACCTTGATCCTTACGTCATTCAGTCCCTAAAATTAACTTGTAATGAATCACAGACCTAAAGGTAAAACTACAAAAATTCTAGAGGAAAAGAAAAACTTTACAACTTTCAGTAAGACAAATATTTCTTAAACAAGACACAGAAAGAATGAATATATGCACAGACAACAGCTAAGAGGCAGCTGGAGATAAAGGTGTCATAATGGGATCGGGCTTTTTTCTGAGGGGATCTCATAGTATTTTCATCCATACTTCTTTTGAAGCCCATATCACACCAAAATCACTATTTCTTTCAGACAAAATAAATGAGAATAAAAAAGTCTCCATACAATCTCTAGAACCCGTGGATCTTAACATAAAAAATTAACTTTTACAGAGAGAAAGAGAAATTGGAAGGTATGTTTTACCACATCAAACTAGACAACAATGACAGTTGGAGAAAGATTTCAGAATGGATTATAATGAAAAAGCCCATCAAAAAACTCAAAAAGAAAAGGAATTGATAAAAATTTACCAGACATATCTTTACAAGGGAGTAGAAATGAATCTTCTTTTATATAATGACTGTATTCCTAGAAAAGTATAAAAGCAAGTTTTTATCAAAGGAAACTTTTATGCAGTAGCAATTTCTTCATAATTTTATTATGAATCATATTATATAGAAAGACCCTTTCATGACTTCAGTAACAAACCCTAATTTATATCTTACATAATTCCAAATCTTGTTGCTTAAAGCCAAATATGGAGTTGAAATATTAATGAAAATTGTAAATATACAATAAACGTATTTATCATAAGGGAAAAAAAATCAGAGACTAAAATTGAGAGAAATTATCTTAAAAGTTGATCTCTCATCTATAATCATAAAAGTGCACCTTCCAGCCATTTTCTGTGCAAAAATCATAAGAAGTGGACATAAGAAAGTGGAAATGACATAGAAAAAGGGAAAAGATAAAAGTTTGAAGCTATTCACAAATAATAAGAACACAAAATAAGTAGACCTCAATAAAGAAGGAATGAAGACACTTGATCTGAAATTTAAGCACTCTATATTTATTGGGCTCACTGTATCATCACAGGTTTTAAAAAAGAAAAAGAGGATATAGACCAAGGTTTGCTAGAATAACTTACTAATTTGAACATTAAATAAAAATGCACAATCACAGCTGTTATACATGAAATACCAAGTATGTACAAGTAACAAATTATCTTTAACTCTTAAATAACCTTACAAAATGCTGCTGCTGCTGCTGCGTCGCTTCAGTCATGTCCGACTGTGCAATCCCATAGATGGCAGCCCACCGGGCTCTGCCGTCCCTGGGATTCTCCAGGCAAGAGTGCTGCAGCGGGGTGCCACTGCCTTCACCAATGCACAAAAGTGAACAGTGAAAGTTACGTCACTCTGTCGTGTCCGACTCTTAGCGACCCCATGGACTGCAGCCTACCAAGCTCCTCCGTCCATGGGATTTTCCAGGCAAGAGTACTGGAGTGGGGTGCCATTGCCTTCTCCAAACCTTACAAGATAGGTATTATCATTCCATTTATCTTAACCCCAGAGATGTTAAGAGACTTATCTAAAGCCATATTGTCATTAATAGAAGTGAATGAATTTGAACCTAGGTCTGTCCTTTGAAAACAGCAATCTAACTCCCAGTGTCATGTAACTTTTTTTTTAAAACAGATCTTGTTTCATTTTATAGTTGTAAAAGAAATCCTTTAGGGAATTACAGAATCCTAAACAACTTATGGCACCCCACTCCAGTACTCTTGCCTGGAAAATCCCATGGATGGAGAAGCCTGGCAGGCTGCAGTCCATGGTGTCGCTGAGAGTCAGGCAAGACTGAGCGACTTCACTTTCCCTTTTGACTTTCATTCACTGGAGAAGGAAATGGCAACCCACTCCAGTATTCTTGCCTGGAGAATCCCAGGGATGGAGGAGCCTAGTGGGCTGCCATCTATGGGGTCGCACAGAGTTGGACACGACTGAAGCGACTCAGCAGCAGCAGCAGCAAACAACTTATAAGGTAGCAGCATTACCAGAAATTCCACTGACTGAAGCCAAAAATACCTTCCAGAATCAAAGCAGAAAGCAACATGACTATGACATATCACTAATAAGAATGAATCACTAATAAGTAAGAATCGTTTTTAAATTTGTGGGAAATTTCCACTAACATTTGTTAGTCCAAGAGAAAGCCAAAAATAGAATGAAATGGGTTTGTAGTTCAATTTTAAAAAAATCTTAAACACTTTGATCACATCTTAAGAAAGCATTTCTAAAACTGGATGTTAGAAGGTAAACAGGCACAATGAAAATAAAGTATATACCAAATAAAGATAACAACTCAAGCCTTAAACTATTCAAGGGAATATAGATAATTATACTGATTTATTAGGGGAAAGAAGCTTCTCTGATCAACTACCATTCTGAAAACAAGCAGTTGTTGGTAGAGAATAAAATCATTTTAAACTGAAGAAACACGATCATAATACTCCATCTGAAACATCAGTGCAAAAAAAGAGATATTCAAAGCCTAGATAAATAACTAGAATGCATCCTATCAAGAAGCTAAGTTGGAGTAAAAAAAAATGTATATCTCAAACACAAAGGAAAAGAATTAGACACGGAAAAGCATACTTCCAAAGTATAAAAAAGGAAGGCATTCACTAGTGTACCAGCTCAATTAAGTAAATTCCACATCTTGCTGAAGTACTATTAAAATATTAATAACTGTACTAAGTCAATAAAATGTTACATTAAAATAAAGCACAAAAAGTTCTGTGAAAGTAAAGGAAATTTCTACCTTTGGCCACTTGGGATTGAGAAGTCGAGCTTTGATTGCGTCGTCCAGTGCCTTGTCATACTGCTGGATTTTCATATAGGCTGCAGATCTATTGCTATATAAGATACAGTTCTGAGGGTCAACAGCCAGGGCTTCATTGTACAGAACAATAGCTGTATGGAAATCTCCATCATGACAGGCCTGATTACTCTGACGAACTTTCTCAACAAATTCAGCTTTGCTCAGCACTGGTCCATCAGGACTTCTCCGGCCAATAGTCTTAGCACCAAAGAGAGGAATCTACAAACAAAAAAACTTTGTGAGATAAAGTTCAGTTAATCCAGAGAGGCTCCTTGTTGAAAGTTCAAAATAATATGGACATTCTTCATAGTCTGCTTTATACTACAGTTAACTTTTATGCCCAGAAAGACAACACACTTTCCAAGAAGCAGCAAACATAGTACCTTAAATACATATGTATATATGTATGTGTTCTCATATATACACATATAGTTATAAAAATACACATTTATATATGCATATTTTTTTGTTTGAGAGAATGAATAAATGCAAAAAATAATCAGGCTTTTCCTTGGCAATTTAAAGTTATACTAAGAAATAAAACAAAATGCAAACCAATACAGACAATATAATCTCAATTATGTTAAAATGGCTGTCTTTAGGAAATTAACAAAAGGAAAAAGATCAAAATATCAACTATGCTAAGATATCTTTGGATACAAGATTATGAGTTATTTTCTTAAAATTTTCTTTTAACCCAATGTGATGCAATGAGCACATGTAAGTCTTGAATTTAAAAAAACAATAACCTTTTAAAAAATAAATTTTCATGTACCAAGGAATCTTTTTAGACTGGCAAATTTGGTAACTATAATTTGCCTACCACTATGGAATTTCAAAGACAAACATCAGTTTTTGGAGATCATCAAAGAGGAAAAAAAAATCTGCTGTAAATTTTATCTTGGCAATTTAAGCCCTGTCTCTGACGTTGATTTTTCCAAATCACTAAGTTTTCTATGACTTTATAGCAGTGACCTTAAAACGAAAAGGAATAAATGAGTCAGATGTTATTCATTTTTAAAAAAGGAAAATTAGAAACTGCATTCGAATCCCAAGGATAGATGCTTAAGACAGCAGTATCAAGACAAACAGTTTGCAATTTCAAGTAGACTTGCCCTAAGTGAAATTAAAACAAAAAATTTAATTTCCTTCCTCACGTCTTCCTTTAAGACTCAGTCTAGTCCCTCCATTCAGAAGTGGACAGATCAAATAGGTAACAGATACAACAGGTACAAAAGTAACAGACTCCTCACAGAGGTAGTTGCATTAAAAAAGAGCAGACTCCTCAGAGAAGAGGAAGAAGACAAAGCCAATCTCCCACAGAGGCTATCAGATTTTTTCCTCTACTCATAGGGATATCATATCCTAGCTTTCTAGGACAATTTAAAATTTCCTAGAAACTTCAAATATCAACACCCAAATTATATCCCTCACATTCCTCGTACTAATATAGCTAATATGGCTAATAATGTACTAATATGTACTAATGTACTAATATGGCTAATAATGTATACTCTGGTTAGGGTTCTGTTTCTGTTTTTTTAATTATGATCATGAAACATATTGCTTGAAAGTGGATGGACTATGGAACATTGAGCAAATGACAGGATTTTCCTGAAGAGTCTTGATTAATTTTTTAATGATTTCAACCACACCAAACTAATGGATTAATATAAGACATTTAACAATGTATAAGACATTTCATTTTGGGAAACAGTCATCAACATGACTCTACTTAAGGGCAGTACTATCCATAAATTATAGAACAAATTCGACATTTGAAAATTCAGGGGTACAACATAAAAAGAGCAGTAACAGTAACAGAAGTAAAATTCGTTAGGTTCATATGTGGCCTAAAAGTGAAAAAGACATAATCCTACTGTTATAGCATTCCTTGCTTCTCAGGGTAATTTGGTTCTACTTCAAAATAGATAAGAATCAAATTTTAAAAAGAGTCTGCATTCTATTATCTCCATATACAGTAATACAAAGTAACATTTTCCAAAACATGTTCCAAGGAACCCCTAGGTCCTCAGGAGACTGGGATGAACAAAGTCAAATTAAGTTTCTTCTTTAGTGGAAGACAATTCAACAACCCATGGAGTCCTCCAGGCCAAAACACTGGGGTGGGTAGCCTTTCCCTTCTCCAGGGGATCCGACCAACCCAGGGATCAAACCCAGGTCTCCCGCATTGCAGATGGATTCTTTACCAACTGAGCCACGAGGGAAGCCCAAGAATACTGAAGTAGGTAGGCTGTCCCTTCTCCAGCAGATCTTCCCTACCCAGGAATGAAACCGGGGTCTCCTGCATTGCAGGCAGACTCTTCACCACCTGAGCTATCAGGGAAGCCTGCTAAGAGTTATTTCACACATTGTAAATCTGATAGAGGAGATAGCTACTATACACAATAAGAGCAAAGTATCTTTTCGGTGGAGTACCTAGCTGGATGAGAAAATGCTCAAAATACTGATGTAAACTATTAAATAATGCCTCTGAGAGCAAAGAAAAACATCATGAAAAAGTCAGTGCTACTGCAGAAAGATTATAAATACTAAGGAACTCCAACACCATCTTCACCACCAAATGCCCATAAATGTAAGAGAAAAACACACTCTAATAAGTATCCACAGAAGCATCTAATTTGTCAAAATATGCCTGAGTCTACTCAGCTGGTTACAATGTGGTCCTTAGGATGCTAAGAAAAGGCAATTTTTGTGTATGATTTTTTAAAAGAGATATAATTTCCCTTGTCCTTCTCTATCTTCTCTGCAATTGATAAATTTGGCAATACAGAGAGTTTTTTTAAGGTTTCCATGTATTTCTCAGATTATATAGTACCTGGAATAAATGGCCATATTAAATTCATAGACTACTAGGGTGAATATACACTACTACTAAAGAAGACCAAAAAAACCCAAAGTTTTGAAATACCACTTAATTCCTCTGATATTCTTTCTTCACATATTTCATATAGGTATAGTTTATGAATGTCAACATCCATTAACATTGCTGATGTTTTCATCTGACCCTCTGATAGACTCATCTTAAAAGGGCAGAAGTGTCAATAACACATGGACCAAATTGACTCAGACCTATTCAGCCACATACAATTACTTAACATAGCCCCAGTCCTGTTATAAATTTTGACTATTCAAATGATATAAAAAATGCTTATCAGTTTTAAATATCTGCATGGAAAAAATTATTTTTAAAAAAGTAAAAAGATGAGTCAAAAGTAAGTTAAAAAAATATATATTTGTAATACATGATAAAAAGCTAATTTGCTTACTATATAGTGAAAGAAAAGTAAAAGTCGCTCAGTCGTGTCTGACTCTTTGCAACCCCACAGACTATACAGTCCATGGAATTCTCTAGGCCAGAATACCGGAGTAGGTAGCCTTTCCCTTCTCCAGGGGATCTTCCCAACCCAGGGATCAAACCAGGTCTTCCACATTGCAGGCAGATTCTTTACCAGCTGAGCCACAAGGGAAGCCCTTACTATATAAAAATCTACAAATAAATTAGAAAAAAAAAATCCAGTGAAAAAAGCAGAGAATACGCACAGGCAGACCAGGAGAAAGGAAGTGCATATGGCTTTTAATCGTATCTTTTAATGTGTGGCTTCAATTATTTTAAAAGAAAATCAACCCGTGAAATACCACTTTTCACCTCTCCTACTAATGGGGGAAAAAAACATTTTAATGGTAAAAAGATAAAGAAAAAGTCCCACCCATACATTGCTGGTGGAGGTGCAAGCTGGTGTAATCATAGAACAATTTAGGAATATCTAAAAAAAAAAAAAAAAAAAATGTAAAAGATACACACCCTTCAAATTCTAGAAGTTTTTCCTACTTCTAGTAAGTTAGACTTCAGATACATTAACCTATGTAAACAAAGCTGTATATACCAGGATATTCATAATAGCATCATTTGTATGAGCAGAGGTCTTGGATGAACAGGTGCATTGTCAATGAGCAGTACTTTTTTGCAACGAATCTTTTTTTTCTGAGCAATAGATTTCAACAGTGGGCTTAAAACAGTCAGTAAACCATGTTGTCAGCAGATGTACTGTCATCCAGGTAGATAGATTTAGCATAATTCCTAAGTATCCTAAGATTTCTTGAATAGTGAATAGCATTGGCTTCAACTTAAAGTGACTAGCTGCATTAGCCATTAATAAGAGTCAGTCTGTCCTTTGAAGCTTCAAAGTCAGGCACTGATCTCTCTGTAGCTATGAAAGTCCTAGATGGCATCTTCTTCCAACAGAAGGCAGTTTCATCTACACTGAAACTCTGTTGTCTAGTGTAGCCATCTTCATTAATTACCTTAGTGAGGTCTTTTGGTTAACTGGCTTCTATGTCAGCTCTTGTCTCATACTCCACTTTCCTGTTATGGAAACAGCTTCTTTCCTTAAACCTCATAAACCAACCTCTAGTAACTTCAGTTTTTTCCTCTGCAGCTTTCTCACCTCTCACAGCCTTCACAGAAGTAAAGAGAATTAGGGCCTTACTGCGGATTAGGCTTTGGCTTAAAGGAATGTTATAGCTGGTTTGATCTTCTATCCAGACCCCTACAACTTTCTCCATGTCAGTAATGAGGCTGTTTCACTTCCTTATCTTTGCATGTTAATTACAGGAGCACTTTTCTCCCCCACAGGTTTAATAAATTTACCCCTTCAGTGCCTATCTGCAGTGCTCAATATTCCTTTGAAATACCAGAAAGACTTAGCAATGGCCAACAATAAAGTTTAGACCTTCAAAGTTCAAATGTTCAGGTCCTCCAAGCATTCTGTGTTACACTTGTCCAAAATTGGTGATTCTTTATGGTTGAAGAGCTTTAAATGTACCAGTGAAAAAAGGTCTCTCCCCTTCAAGGGGAAGAAAGAAAATCACTCCTCAAAACCCAGCAAATCTGTCTGTAGGGGCCTTCCTCCTGCCCCATCTCTTCAGGCTTGTTTTCTGCAGTGGAACAAGAGACCAAAACCTAACTTGAGTTACAAGAAACAAGACAGGGATGGCTATAAAGGGAGTGACAGAAGCAGCAGATTCTCCTTTACCTCTTGCATCCAAAACATGTGCCTCACAGAAAATCAAAAATAACAGGTCCACAAAACACAACAGCTAGAATTATTAAAAAAAAAAAAAAAAATCCATTTATCCAATGATGCTGCAGTGTTAGTCACTTAGGCGTATCTGACTCTTTGTGACTCCATGGACTGCAGACCACCAGGCTCCTCTGTCCATGGGATTCTCAAGGCAAGAATTCTGAAGTGGGTAGCCATCTCCTTCTCCAGGGGATCTTCCTGACCCAGAGACCACATACATTGCAGTTAGGACACATACAACATTTACCAATTAAGTCTGGCATCTTATATGGGTGCAATTAATTGTGCTCCAGTTCAGTTCAACCACTCAGTCGTGTCCGACTCTTTGCGACCCCATGAATCGCAGCACGCCAGGCCTCCCTGTCCATCACC